>JALDQB020000178.1:0-103410 GCA_024416835.2 Perccottus glenii | reverse complement strand
GAATTTCAGCAAAACAGCTTTACTACAAACACTTCCACACAAGAACATTATCACACAAGAACATTATCACAGAAAACAAAAAATATTTAAAGTAGATAAAATTAGAAAAAATAAAATAGAAATGTCTACATACTACATACTATTACTACTGTAAACTTTGAAAATAGGACATCAGCCCCTTCAAGTCAACCATAACAAAGTGGGCTGCAATGAATGTCTGTGCAAAACAGCTTTTAGTGAAAAATTTCTATACAACAGTATCACAAAAGAACATTTTTAATGTCCTACCCAATGACAGAGGCACGCAGGTTTTTTTTTTCCACTGGAGTACTCACGTGAAGGATGCGTGCACTACTAATAACTGATATCATGCTATTAAGGGTTGGCCTGCGCTGGGTGCGCCCCTCCCCCTATAACTGTTCTGTCTCGCAGAGGAGCTCATTTGTGTGCATCTGTGTGAGACACGCATAGGAAAAAAGAACGACAGAAAGAACGGCTCCCCTCCAGCCGCGACTCGGCTCCCATCGTTCATGTTTGTGAGCCGTTCAAAAGAATCGGTTCGTTCGCGAACGTCACAACTCTATTTCAAAGTACTTTGGCTTGCTTGGTGTCAATGTATTTGTCCGCTCCTCAAGTTTCATTTGAGGTATGGCACGAGTTCATTGGCTGAAGTAGTGGCCAGCCGTTTGCAGGAATGTAGTGTAGGTGTTGCACTTCACACCTCGGCCTCTAGTCTTTTGTTGGCTTGCTGTTTGGTCTGTGTTTCCAGTAGATGTATATGGCTTACACCTGCGTTTAGCGGAGTTTCCCCTGAGTAATTTGATATGCGGCATGCCCATATAAGGCTTGCGGTCGAAAGGCTGTATCAGCTGCTCTGTAATCACCACTAGGCGGCCCCCGAAACTGGGGGCTTTCGGGCCCGTCCTGTGGCCGACTGTGGCTGAGACACGAGACGAGAGCAGAGCTACAGAAATAAATCAAGTTTAAAAAGATTGAAAGAACGAAAACAGTGGCACATAAACCATCTTGAAATGATTGACACCAAACTCAGTGACCCACATAATCCCTGCAGCTGTTCAGTCAGAAAACTATGACACATCCCATAATGTTCAGTGCTTCAGTTTAATTACAGTATTGTTTAAAGCTGTGGCCTGACCCTGAATCAGATATTTAACATTTTAATATACCCCCTTCTTAATGACAGTTCCTGTTTGTGACTAAAGTGGTTTTCCTCAAGACTAAAGATTTTTATTAAATATTTACACAGTACTTACAGAGCCTTTCTACAGTTCCTCACGGCCGGGATCAGTCTCAGTCGTCCTTCAGTTGAAGTGTTGTAATTCTTTAGGTCCAGCTCATCCAGGACCTCCTCTGACATCTGCAGCATGTAGGCCAGAGCTGAACACTGGATCTCAGAGAGCTTCTCTGATCTGTTCTTTGACTTCAGAAAGTCCTGGATCTGCTGATGGACCGAGTGGTCGTTTAATTCTGTCAGACAGTGGAAGATGTTGATGCTTCTGTCAGGAGAGATTATGTCTGTGTTCATCTCCTTCAGGTTGTTGATAACTCTTTGTCTTGTCTCTGAGTCGATCTGTTTTGGACCCAGCAGAGCTCCCAGAAGCCTCTGGTTGGACTCCAGAGAGAGGCCGTGAAGGAAGCGCACAAACAGGTCCAGGTGGCCATTTTTACTTTTAAAAGCTTTTTCCAAAGCTTTTTTAAGGAAGTGATCTACTGTTGAACTTTGGTCCAAATTTCTCAGAAATCTCAGAAGTTTTTTTGTGTTCTTGTTGTTAAAGCAGTTGTGAAGATAAAGTGCAGCCAGAAACTCCTGGACGCTCAGATGAACAAAGCAGTAGACTGATTTGTGGAAGTTGAGCTTCTCTTGTTTAAAGATCTCTGTACAAAGTCCTGAGTAGACCGAGGCCTCGGTCAGGTCCAGACCCACCTGCTGCAGGTCTTTTTGGTAAAACATGATGTTTCCTTTCTGCAGATGTTTAAAGGCCAGCCTCCCCAGCTTCAGAAGGACTTCACAGTCGGCCTGTGTCAGCTGTAGATGAGTCGAATGTTGGTACTTGAGCCTCTTCCTGTGAGTCTGCACCAGCAGGAAGTGTGCGTACATGTCGGTCAGGGTCTGGGGCAGTGGTCCTCTCTGCTCGGTTCCCAACATGTGCTCCAGGACTGTGGCTGTGATCCAGCAGAAGACTGGGATCTGGCACATGATGTGGAGGATCCTGGACGTCTTGATGTGGGAGAGGACTCTGTCACACAGCTCTTCATCTGTGAACCTCTTCCTGAAGTACTCCTCCTTCTGGGCCTCAGTGAAGCCCCTGACCTCTGTGACCCTGTCCACACACCTCGCAGGGATCTGATTGGCTGCTGCCGGTCGGGAGGTGATCCATATAAGGGCAGAAGGAAGCAGTGTGCCTCTGATGAGGTTTACCAACAACACGTTGACCTGTGACCTCTGTGTGACCTCAGAGATGACCTGACATTTGTGTAAATCCAGAGGCAGTCTGCTCTCATCGAGGCCGTCGAAGATGAACAGGAGTTTCCTGTCGCCAGCGTCTCTGCCGTCCAGCTTCTGTAGCGTTGGATAGAAAACCTGTATCAGCGCAGCAGACTGTAGTCCTGCTCTGGGACCAGGTTCAGCTCTCTGAACGACAGGGGCACCACCAGATCCACCTCCTGGTTCTCTAAGCCCTGGGCCCAGTCCAGAGTGAACTTCAGAACCGAGAAGGTCTTTCCCACTCCAGCCACGCCGTTGGTCAGCACCACTCTGATGGGCTTCTGATCGGACGCTAACGCTTTAAAGATGTCGTGGCACCTGATTGGAGCGTCGTGGACAGTCTTCTTGGACTGAGTCTCCAGCTGCTTGACCTCATGTTGGGTACTGACCTCTTCACTGACCTCTGTGATGTACAGCTCAGTGTAGATCCTGTTCAGAGTCGTTCTACTTCCTGTTTCAGTTCCTTCAGACACACTTTCACATCTCTGCTGCAGACTCCTCTTATGCTCACCTGGAACAAAACAGCTTTAAATTAAATGAGTTCTTCTCACTCTTTTATTTTCATATTCTATTCATACAAACATATTTTAACAAAACAAGTTGTTTTGCTCTGACTTCTTTTCAGGTCGTCTCAGAGGCCGTTTACAGGGAACACTGGTCAGGAAAACACAACAGACCTGTTGAAGCTGATTCACGTTCACAGGACAACGTTACGACACAATCCTTTAATAATACTGTCAGATCATGTGACTTTGCTCACAGCTGATGGGTCCAGTTTGAGTTTGTCTCTAAACCAGAATAAAAGCTTCAGTCTGAACCCTGAACTTATGGTGTTAGAGTCAGACACACTTTAACTTCTTTATTAACCAAAGACACAAGCCTTTGAAACAACAGAGAGTTTTGAAATAGGTCTATGTTCATTTAAAAAGACTGGACCTGCAGCTTTCACTGGTGGAATCAGGAGGAGTTTTATTAGTGACCAGAGTCATGTTAAATACAACACAGTGGCTGCAAGGTTTTCTGAAGAATGAATGGTCTTACTGTGAAGAGTGTAGTCCAGTCTTGGTCTTTGTTCACACTGGGGACAGGGCTGAGGTGAACCAGACTGGTCCCAGTTTGAAGAGAGACACTGTCTGCAGAAGCAGTGTCCACAGCTGGTAGAGACTGGATCAGTCAGGACGCTCTGACACAGACCACAGGACGATGGGCCGTCACCAGGACTCTCTCTGTGGACATCAACACATTCATTAAAACAGCTTTACAAAAGGTCACAGCCTGGTCCCTGCTTTTGGACAAAAATACTGACCCCTCCTTTTGACCTGTTTCTGGAAATGGAGCCATTAATGAAACTAACTCATTTGACTGGAGTCATATCGTGTCTCATCCTCTCACTTTAAATCTGAGCTCAAATTAAGACATTAGAAGTGAGTTATTACTGACAGTTAAAAACAGCTGACAATAAACGACAGTCTTCCTTTGGACTGAATGTGTCCTGTCTCCAGTTTTACACAGTTTTCATTTTAAACAGTGATGGAGAGATGACAGTGGTTCAGTGAATATATCTGCACTGATCAGCTGCTGATGAAGTCAATATAAATGATATAAGTGCATCACTTACAGCCGACTCTGTGGAGCTCCAGGTTCATTACTGAAGCCTGGAGGGCGGTCCATGGACCGGTCACTCTTCAGAGACACACAGCTGGACACATCTCTGAAACAACACGTTTCATGAACACACTGATTTATTCTACAGTCAGACAGAGGACGGTTGTCACTGACATCATCAAATCAAAAAGAACAGATGTGTTCAAAGGGTTTCTTTAACACAACACTGTGGCCTCTGGAAAAGCAGCTGGAGGACAAAAGAAACAGACCCAGAGCTCATGTGATTATTAAATACACTCTACATTTATATTGAACTGTGTTCATGTTGTTGGACAAATACTTGAGACTAAAGTCTAAAGTCAGGTGCACAGTCACAGTTTAAGCATCACTGCCTCAAAGAGAGAGAGACAGTGTGTTATAAGAATTCTATATCCTTATATTATCCAGAGAGACATGGAGACAGATTATATTATAAAAGCTGGTTTTATTCTTGCAAGAAGAAGCAAAGACACGTATCAAAGGTATAGAGTGGGGGCTGTTAGAGGGAGGTGTACACCCTCCTCCAAGTCCCCAGCTCCAGGTGCAGAAGTCCTGTGGCAAGCCATGTCAGTTTCTAGTTATGTCATGTTTGGACTAACATGGAGGACATGACATGATTTGACATGACCTGTAGAGAACTATGAGCACCCAGTAACTATAAACAATATAAACAATTATAATAATAAAAATATTATATTATGTTATTTCTGACCAAGCACCAGTGTTAACCTGCTTCTCTCTCAACAACCAATAAGCATTAATCTAAGCAGTGGAAAATCAATAACTCTTCATTCATTTAATAAATGTAAACTAAACCTTTGATACTTGTGTGGTCTCCCCTCATTGTTACTCACTGACTGAGTCAGAGTTTGTAACACATGGGAGGACACCATTTTAAAATTAACCTCTGTGGATGATATTTTGTTGACATTGTCCAATACCATTCAATCTATTTCTCAGTTATTAAATCTTTTAGAAACATTTGTAAACTTTCAGGTTCTAACATTAACAGCAGTAAAAGTGAAGTTATCCCTCTTAACCAGTGTACATTCTAATCTCACCTGGGACCGCCCCCTTTGTCTGGAAATCACAAGGAATAAAATATTTATAATAATAAAATAAATATATAAAATAAAAATTAAAACTAAACTTAACAAAATATTTGGATTAAATAAAAAAAAAACTATTTCTTTAACCACATGCCCATAACCCTTTAATAACTGTTGGTGGGAAAACGAGGACATTAAACAAATCAGTCACATTGTTAAGGACGGCCATTTTATACAGTTTTCAGAGTTAAAAACCAAATTGAATCTAAAGGAATCCAAGCTCTTTCAGTTTCTCCAGCTTAAATCTAGATTAAAAAAACTACAGTCAAAACTAAAAGAAACTGTCTAAGTGATAAATAAGTTCCTAATGCAGTCACTTGTCTGACAGTCAGGTGTGTTTCCTCATTCACCTGCTTTGGTCGTGTCCTGTTGTGGACAATTTCTGTAATCTAGTTATTGACTTTGTACAAGATCTGTTTAATGTGAATAAACCTAAACATCCTGATGTGTGCGTCCTTGAGAATACCACACAAAATACCAGGTCAAAGGTTAAACAAAGGATTGCATCATTAGGTTTTATGTCAGTAAAAAGCATTAAACTAATAAAGTGGAAAACACACAAACCAGTTTTAATATCTACAACTGGCCCAGAGACTTTATGGACTTGTTCTCAATGGAAAGTGTGAGGCCACTCCTCAGAGAACAGTGTAGCACACAGACTGATGAAATATCATGGTCCCACAGAAAACTGACACATTCACTGAATAATATACATCTAATATAAAAGATCTAAATGTTTAAATGTGATTACATCCTTTGTGCCTGTTTTGTCAATAATATATGAAATTAAATATACACTTAAGATTATTGAAATAAATAATGATATGAATAGTAAATTGGAGATTGGAAACTGGAGTTTCTAAATATAAATGATATTAGTGCATCACTTACAGGTGACTCTGTGGAGCTCCAGGTTCATTACTGAAGCCTGGAGGGCGGTCCATGGACCGGTCGCACTTCAGAGACACACAGCTGGACACTGGAGACACTTCTCTCTGTTTGTGACACTCATCTCTAAAACAACAGGATTTATTGTACAGTGAGTGTTAATAAGCAGCAGTGAGCACTTCCTCTGACTCTGTTCTGTTCAGAAAACACACACTTTACAGTTTCCTTCAGACACAGTATTCTTATTTTTGGGCCTGAGCCTCAGTTAAAGCAGTGGCTCCATGAATGTGTCCTGTGCTGTTTCAGGCGAACCACAGTGTTCTTAAATCAAACACAAACAGCTGATGATGCTACTCACTGAATACAAAAAAGACTGAAACTTTAATCTTTGCACCAGACCAAAAAATACCTGAAATACCTTGGTTCCCTGGGTTCTTCCGTCCAGTCGAGCCTCAGAAACCTTGGTGTTCTGTTTGACCAATCGATGTCTCTGGACAGTCATTCTAGACAGTTGGTCAAAAATTGTTTTTTTTTTCATTTAAGAAACATTTCTAAATTGAGAGTGTTTTTGTCTAAAGCTGACTTGGAGATGATTATTCATGCTTTTATTTCTTCTCGTCTTGATTATTGTAATTCTCTTTTTACTTGTTTTAACAAATCGTCTCATATCGGCTACAAATGGTGTAAAATGCTGCAGCCAGGCTTTCCATAACTGGAACCAAAATGAAGGGCTCACATTTCCCGGTTTTATCTTCATGACATTGGCTTCCAGTCAAATTCAGAATTGATTTTAAAATTTTAGTCTTGACTTTTAGAGCCCTGCATGGACAGGCCTCCCAGTACATCACTGACCTGCTGACCCCTTACTCCTCCTCCCGCGCTCTTTGGTCTTCTGGTCAAAACCTTCTAACGGTCCCCAAAACCCGTTTTAAAACTAGGGAGACCGGTCTTTCCAAGCAGTCGCCCCAGACTCTGGAGCAGCCCTGCCCCTGTCACTGCAGTGGGCGCTTCTGTTGATTCTTTTAAAAAGCAGCTGAAGACACTTTTATTTAAACTAGCTTTTAGTTGATTGGGCTTTTTATGTTTTTATGTTTAATATTTTGTGGTTTTAATTTTTATTCTCATAGTTTTATTGTTCTTTTATTGCAAATTGTAAAGCACTTTGTGATTTATATCTGTGAAAGGTGCTATATAAATTAAATTGACTTACTACTTACTTACTACAGGTCTAAACCAGAAAACAAACATTAACAACTTATTCTCCTGTTAACAGATTAGGCCGACACTCTTTTTACCAAAATACTAACAGTGTCACGTTTTAATATCGAACCCAAAAGCAGGCAGGACAGTGAAAGTAAAACAAGTACATTTATTTGAACTGAGGCTAGAGACCAGGAGTCTGATGGACAACAACTGGACAAGATGGACAGGTGAGTATGAAGGTAGAAATGTTGCACGTGTGACTGAGGACTTGTACCAAAGAATTTTGAAGTTATGAAACTCCCTCTCTACAGCCGACCCAGTACTCTTCTTTGCTTTAAAAGCCTTCTCTCTGTGGTTCTAGTCGGTCCTGCTGCTCTGATGAAGGAGGCTATGTTTAAAGGAGCGCTGCACTAATCCTCCAGTAGATCTCCAGCGGGAGCAACTGCTTCAGACTCGCGGTGCTCTTCATGGCCACAGCCCACTTCAGTTCTCGGTGGTGACGAGACTAGCGACGGGCAGCTACATACCAAAATAGTATATATCCTGTCGTATTTAATTTGGTTGGTATATTGTTTTTAGGGTTATTTTGAGTTTTAGGTTAAAGTGGTCATTGGTCTAAACGGGTTTGAGAAACACTGAGTGACAGATGTTCGTCTTAGACCAGTTTACTTCTGGTCCGCTGTGGCCCAACTTCATGTCACTTCAGCCAAAGGGCGTTGAGCAGACTGTTTTAATATCTACAACTGGCCCAGAGACTTTATGGACTTGTTCTAAATGGAAAGTGTGAGGCCACTCCTCAGAGAACAGTGTAGCACACCAGGGCTGGACTGGTAATCTGGCATACCGGGCAAATGCCCGGTGGGCCGACGCACTTGGGGGCCGGTCCATATAATATGATTTTTTTTATTTTTTTTTAATTGGCCAATGACCGGCCCATAATGCAGGGACAGCGGCCCATTGGTTCATTTTTCATACTGACACTGGGCTGGCCTAATCATCTCTTAACAGGCTCCACCCCTCCTCCTCTGTTTCTTGTGTCAGATGCAGTTAGTGGCTCAGAGCCAGAAATCTGTGGATTTAGGATGGAGAAACAAAAGTGCAAGTTGGGTGCCGAGAAGTTGCGGGCCAAAAAAATAAAAATGCTAGAGGTTGATGCCTCAACATGTGCAAAAATAACAGACATGTTTAGTGCTGTAGCTTCAGTATCCAAGCCTACAATACCTGACGACATTTTGCAGAAACATGGAGAGTGTAATTGAAACGGTAAGCATGTTAGCTACATGATTAACAGGGAGGGGGTGTTAATCAGGGCGGGTGCAGGAGGAAAGTGTGTGTGTGTGTGTGTGTGTTTTGGGCCTGGTTGGGCCACGACAAAGATGATGATTTACCTAAATTAATGAATATTTTAATAAGACAACTTAATCGTTGTTGCCATTATATAGTCTGTCAGATTGTCACCCACTGCACTAGCCACTCAGTCAGCTAAAGTCAAATAACACAGCATAAGCTATTTTGCATTGTTTTTGTAGATAGGTTAGCAGAGTTAACTTATTCAATTGCAACTTTGGCTGACTATTCTAATGTTAACCCTTTAATACCCATAATGGCCGTACGCCTCTTCTCTAGAAAAACTTAAATGATGCCATTTGATTATTTTAATTATCACTCAGAATGGCTGCGTCAAAGCGCCCTGACGAGAGTAATGCATGCTATTTGGGGATTAAAACCCGCTTGCATTTTGAAAGCTGTATGTTTTTGTTTAGCTGTATATTCAACGAAGTAGATATTTGCTCATGTTTCTAATGAATTTCCAACATCATTATTATGCAATATTTACGGTGAGTGAATAATATGAATATCATATATTTTTAGGATATTTTGTGTGAGTAATTTGGTAGTATAGGTTGGTTTTCTCTTTTTTTTTTTAAGGGAGTATCTCAACAATGAGAGGTAAATCTTGTTTGGTGTCATATTAAAGAGGGGTTTGTGCTCTTTAAAACAAAGTAGCCTATACTTGCAACTGTAAACTAGTTTTTCTGCTGTCTGGTTCATTGAAAAAAAAAAAACATTTCTTTTTAGAATTAGCAGTATTCTACATCCACATTATATTGGGTTCTAAAGGGTTAACTAGCTTTTATAACATGGAGCACTTTGTCCATCTAGAAATCCTGCTCTTCAAGAATACAGGACTATATAACCAAAATGGATCCTTACTAAGTGTACTTTTAATAACTCTTCCAAATAATTGTAATCCTCTCTCTCTCCTGTCCTTATGTATAGTCAAGCCAGGTTGAGTTAGCAGTGGAGGCGAGAGACAGGGAGGAACCTTTGATCACCAGGGAGTCTGTCAAGAGAGAGTGAGTACACTGGTCCACTTGCACTGGTACACTGGTCCATGGCACTTAGTTCTCAGCTTTGTAGGGGTTTTTGGAATGGAACAGTAGATATGCATATCTACAGGGACCGCAAGGATGGTGTACTAGTTGTTTGTGTCTGACCGATTGTGGTGGGCCGGTCTGAGTAAAAATGCCAGGGCCTTTTTTTTGTCCCAGTCCAGCCCTGTAGCACACAGACTGATGAAATATCATGGTCCCACAGAAAACTGACACATTCACTGAATAATATACATCTAATTTAAAAGATCTAAATGTTCAAATGTGATTACATCCTTTGTCCTTGTTTTGTCAATAATATATTAAATTAAATATACACTTAAGATTATTGAAGTAAATGACAATATGAATAATAAATTGGAGAATGGAAACTGGAGTTTCTAAATATAAATTATATTAGTGCATCACTTACAGCCGACACTGTGGAGCTCCAGGTTCATTACTGAAGTTTAGAGGGAGTTCCTTGGACCGGTCACTCTTCAGAGACACACAGCTGGACACTGGAGACACTGCTCTCTGTTTGTGACACTCATCTCTAAAACAACAGGATTTATTGTACAGTGAGTGTTAATAAGCAGCAGTGAGCCCTTCCTCTGACTCTGTTCTGTTCAGAAAACACACACTTTACAGTTTCATTTACATTTATTCATTTAGCTGACGCTTTTATCCAAAGTGACTTACATTGTTCTAATGCAGTGTTACAGCCACTGGAGGCAAGGTGGGTTAAGTGTCTTCCCCAAGGACACAACGACAGTATGAACAGTGGGGAGAGCGGGAATCGAACCGCCTTCCGGTTGAAGGACGACCGCTCTACCGCTCTACCAACTGAGCTACTGCCGCCCCAAGTGAATTTATTTTAGGGCTGTACTAGAATAATCGAATATTCGAATATTCGTTCGGTGGGGTGGCATTCGATTTTCAGTTTTGAGATTCGAATATTCTTTGTAACTGCCGCATTTTCATTTCTGTTCATTTTCTGTGTAAACTGTTATTTGGTGTGTTTTGTGAAGTGTCACCAGAGGGCGCTGGAGCGCAGAGTTAGGCTTTTGTATACGCAGTGGTAGATTGATTAGAGCAGAAGTAGCGATCTCCACAGAAAACAAGAAAGGATACATGAATAAGAGAATAATTACGCTAAAAGTTAAAGTTTAAATTTATAAGGTAAAGGACAGAAAATCTCCAAAGCTAATCCCTCTCATGGTACTCAGCCAACGAGGTTTGTTTTGTCTGTTTTATTTTCTAGAAGTTAATGTATCAATTGTACTTATTTTCGTTAAGCTAACTGTTGTTTTATCTGTGTGTTTCATCAGTTTTCACGGTGTTTTTATGGCGCTATTGAAAGGCGGATGCTAATAAATTCATCAGTAGAGTAACCACTTGTGTCTAAAGTACTTGGGGGAATTACATTTTTTCAACACGTGACTTTCGTCGCGGACTGATTCTCACTCATGCTTGAACCGCCCGTTGGCGAACGTAGTGATTTATTTCATCTCATACTGAATAGGTACAAAATGCCCAAGACCTCAGCTGTTTGGGAGCACTTTAAATTAAGTGAGGATGACAAGACAAAGGCAGTGTGTCAAATATGCGATTTGAAACTGGCCTACCACAACAGCACCACAAGTTTGAAAAATCACCTGAGTTCTGTAGCACGCGGCAAAAAAACACATTTACGATGCCGAAGAGTGAAACGTGAAGTCGTGAAAGATGATACAAATGCAAACCGACACTATTATTATATATTTAGCCCCACCCACCGAAGCTTCGAATATTCGATATTGATTGCCACCTAAGCTTCGAAGCTCAAAAAATGGCATTCGAAACAGCCCTAATTTATTTCACGCCCGTTTCCTTCAGAGTCAGACACAATAGTCTTATTTTTGGGCCTGAGCCTCAGTTAAAGCAGTGGCTCCATGAATGTGTCCTGTGCTGTTTCAGGTGAACCACAGTGTTCTTAAATCAAACACAAACAGCTGATGATGCTACTCACTGTGTTGGAGCGGGCCCTGGCTTGCTGCTGCCATCTGGAGGTTCCTTCATGAACACACCTCTCTCTTTATCATGGCTCTGTGAAGACTGGGCCTCCTCTTCGTCCACACTCACGTTATTCATGTTCTGTCTCAGTCTGAAAGCTGAACAAGTCAAACACAGTGAGCTCTGATCATTTTAATAAAGCACCTTATGAATATTTATCACATGGAGCTGGACCCAGATGTTTCTAATGTGATTGATTATTGGCTTTATTTCATGTTAATGTTTAGATGTCGGTCTTAAACCTCTCCAGATGGGCCTCTGCCTTTATTCAGGAGAACTGTTCATATTTGGGCCTGTGAAGGCCTCTGGGTAAAGTCTCCACAGTCCTCCATAATCTGTTCTGATCTGAAGCTTTCTCACCTCATTTTAGCCTTTTCTGCTCAAAACAATGGTTCATCATTTACTCTTATTATAATATTTTTTTTATTATTTTAATGTTTATAGTGTTTTTAGTTGCTGGGTGCTTATAGTTCTCTTCAGATAATGTCAAAGCTGTTTATGTCATGTCCTTCATGCTACTCCAAGCAGGAACTAGACATGACAGCTCATCAACAAACTAAACCTGCTGGGCCTTAACAATTCCCTCTGTATCGGGAACTGCAGTGCAGCAGACCGCAAGACCCTACAGCGAACAGTGAACACAGCTGTAAGAATCATTGGTGGCCCTCTCCCCTCCATCCTGGACGTTTTCCTTGCACGATGCTCCAGCAAAACCATCAGCATTGTGAAGGACCCCACCCATCCTTCCCACAGTCTCTTCCAGCTTCTTCCATCATGAAGACGGTTCAGGAGCATCAGAGCCCGCTCCACCAGACTGCTCAACAGCTTTTTCCCCCAGGCTGAGAGGGCCCTGAACTCAAACCCCCTAGCCCCTCTCTGAGACCTAGGGGTGTCACAATTTCGATTTTATATCGAAATCGATCGAAATTAAGTCACAGTCTCAAACTTCGAATTAAAAAATGGAATCGTCGATGCTGCCACGCCCCCATGTTGCGTCTGGTTACTTGCCAAGCGGAAAAAAACACATGTGTTGAAGTGCTGCGAGTCAACCTCCTCTAACAGCCACTCAAAAGATAGCATGGCAACTGCAGATGCAGGAGACCCATCGACAGAACTCGAATCCCCTCCTCTTTCACTGAAGTCGCTGGTGTGGAAGTATTTTAGATTTCCAGTGAGTTATGTTGACAACGTTCGCGTTGTCGACAAAAAAACAACAGTTTGCAAGCTGTGCTATGTGCGTGTACCATATTCTCTCACTGGCAGCACGACTAACATGGCAGGGCATCTCCGCAGGCACCACAAAAACATAGATTTATCTGTTAAACCAACAACTACACAAACTAGTCTTCCGTCTTCATTTGGAATTAAATTCCAAGCAACTCAACTCGACTCAACTCAACTCAACTCAACTGCAAATGCAATTACGCGTGCGCTAGGAGTATTCATAGCCGCGGACATGCAACCTTATTCGGTTGTGGAAAACTCCGGTTTTAGGCATTTAATTAGCGTGCTAGAGCCACGCTACGAAATCCCAAGTAGAACGCATCTCACAGCTACGGTGATTCCCTCCATGTACAATAATGTAAAAGACAAAGTTATTGAAGGTCTGAGCAGCGCACATTTAGTTGCCTTGACTACAGATTGCTGGACATCCAGAGCAACACAGAGCTTCATGACTGTCACAGCACATTACATTAATGATGACTGGGAAATTCAAAATCCAGTCCTTCAAACTCGCCCCATATATGAAGCACACACAAGTGAACATTTAGCAGAAGTGCTGAGGGAAGTGGTAGTGGAATGGAAGTTGGACAGACAAAATTCAACCATCCCTGTGACAACTGATAATGCTAAGAACATTGTCAATGCCTCAAATGCAGCAGGATTGTCACCACACATTGGAAGTTTAGCCCACACTGTGAATCTGGCCTCCCAGAAGGGGTTGGGAGTAAACCAGATTTCCCGTCTTTTGGGCAGAGTCAGGAGGGTGGTCACTTTTTTCCACAGAAGTACCACTGCAGCAGCCATCTTAAAGTCAAAACAAGACATGCTTCAGCTTCCTCCTCACAAGCTGGTTCAAGATGTCATTACAAGGTGGAACTCCACCTATGACATGATCAACGCTATTTAGAGCAACAAGCTGCTGTCTATTCTGCACTTGCAGAAAAAGACATAAAAAAAAATGCCAAAGACCTTATCACCCTCTCTGATCAAGATGTGACTGTTCTGGAAGATGTATGTCAGGTACTGAAGCCCCTGAAAACAGTCACAACCTTGATGAGTTCCGAACAGCAGCCTACTGTGTCTATGATCATGCCCCTACAACACACCATCCTGACATCTATGAAACACAGTGACACAGATTCAACAATTGTAAAGGATGTTAAATCTGCTATAGAGGCAAACTTTGAAGAGAGGTATTCAGACCCAAGACTTCAACAGTTCCTGGATGAGAGCACTGCCTTGGATCATAGGTTTAAGACTTTACCCCACCTGGATGACAAATCTCGGAATGAGATCTTTAATTGTCTGGAGGAGAAAATTTTGCAAGAGCACCCCACACAGGTATATGACGCATTTAGTCTAATGTGATGAAATAACCATCTTATTCTGTAAAGTAGGTTTTTTTTTTCCTTCACATTCATAATATTTCAGGAATAGGACTAATCACAATATGCTTTCTGCTTCTTGTTGTCACACTTAAATATAATTTCTGCCTGTTCATTACCTTAAACAACTGTGTTTTTTGTGACTATTTCAGTCTCATGCCTCAGGAGAAGGGTCCAGCCAAATCCCTGCAGAGGATCAAGAAACTGTAGCAACCAGCAGAGGCAGCCCCCCAGCAAAGAGAACAGCACTCAGTGAACTGTTTGGTGATTTTTTTCAGCACAGCCTCCACTGCATCATCATCAGCAACCAAACCATGGCCTGGTGTTGTGAAAGACGAGATTCAGCTATACAAAATGGCTAAAGTAATTTCTGTGGATTCAAATCCACTGAAATGGTGGAAAGATAATGAGCACCAGTACCCACATTTGTCCAAGCTTGCCAAACGTTATCTTGCTGTACAAGCAACAAGTGTGGCAAGTGAGAGAGTGTTCTCAACAGCAGGGGACATTGACAAAAAAAAAATCACAGTTGTCGTCTGCCCATAGAAATTTAAATAGTTAATATTTTAGCAATATTTTAGTAATATTTTAGCAGTTCTCTTTCCATATTCCTCTTTAAGAATAACTTAAAACTGCAAAATTGTTACAGTTGTCTTGTGTTGTTCTATTATAAAAAAATGTTAATGTTTTTGACAACTCAAAGAGCAGCTCTAAACAACATATCCATCTTTAGGAAGAACATGAAAGAATGAAAAAATACAGCCATCATTCTCAGGGGATAAAAAGTAGTTATCAGTGTGGTATATGTTCATCTGTTCGGAAATAGTTTAAGACACTTAAATGTTCAGAGACTATGGACATGTCTGTTTTATTGTTTTTGTTTGTTTTGTTGTGAACTTGAATGTCATCTTTTGTGAAGAAGACTGCACTTACAAAAGAGAAACTGGATGGCAGTTTATTTTAAGTTTTCAATTGACTAAAGATATAAGTTATTGTTACATTATGTTGTTAATAAAAGTTTTAAATTTGACAATGTAGTGTGGTACATTGCAAACAAAGGTCAGATATTATATTGCATAAAAGTCTAGTTTGAAAAATGACAATCTGTGCTTTAAAAAGAATAAATGTAAAAATCTAGAATCGAATCGTGACCTTAGAATCGAAAATGCAATCGAATCGAGGATTTGGAGAATCGTGACACCCCTACTGAGACCACATACAATACACTCCCCCCTCCCCCACCTCCCCCACTCCAATGTGCACTAGTCACTTTTACTAGGGATGCACCGAAATGAAATTCTTGGCGAGCGAGCGAATAATAATGAAATGCTTGGCGAAGGCCGAATACGAATACGAACGGTGTTTCACATTTTTCCATTTATTTTGACAATTTTTTCACCATTACAATAATTAAATAGTAAAGATTTGCTTTTTACTATTTTGTGTTGCTTTTCAGATAAAAAAAAATCAAATAACAAAAATACAATTTCAAAATATTTAACTAACAATGAGCAATACATTTGTTATGGTATTTATTAATCTTCCTTAATTTAAGATAATAAAAAAATATTTAGTTCATGTTAGTATGAGTGCATTCACAATTTTAACAAATAGGCCTACCATTTTGATACTTTTTAATTCAAAAATTACAAATGTGACACTTAATTTTAATACTGTATTAGTAAATGTTAACATTAAGATTAATAAATGCTGTTAATAAGGGGTTTTCATTGTTAGTTAATGTTAAAAATAGAAACTACTTATAAAGTGTTACCATAATCCAAAATATAAATAAAATCTTACCAGTCAGACAGCGAGACTGTGCGCGGCTCACCTGTAGCACGAGCCCGTTTACTCTCTGCGCTGTTTTCATCTCCTGCGCTGTGCACCTGACCGTCTCCATTAGCTACCTAGCGGCTTTCCCAAATCCAACTCGGCCTGGATTATTTCTCGTGTGCGCATCTTTCTCCCCACATCCAAGTAATGATCTTTATATCGTGGATCAAGCACAGTCGCGATGCTGTACAGGGGTTCTGAGTCCGCCTGACTAAATCGTGTGCTGACAGCTTCTAAGAGCGCACTTTTAGTTGTTTTAACTCCGTGGTCTGTTTCACTTTCGTTTTTGCAGATGTCTGGACAATTCAGCAGAACAATGTCTGCAAACGGCCGTTTTTGCCTCGTTCTCTGACACTGCTGACATGTTTGCTGCATAAAGCCCGCGCCTCTCACTCTACGCGGGTTATTTGATTGCGTCATTAAAAACGCCATTGTTCGGCAAAATTTATTCGGCCTTTTTACTTATTCGGCCGAACACCGAAAGTGCTTTTTTTGGCTATTTTCGGCCGAATAATTTCGGTGGCCGAACATTCGGTGCATCCCTAACTTTTACACACTGTTGTGTGTAAACAACAACACACCGTGGTCCTGTGAGGCACGACATGTCATTCCACTGAATCACATGACAATAAAGCTTTACTCAACTCAAATCATAACATAAGGATATAAAATTCTTACAACAACACAGTTTTCCTTTCAAATCTAGACAAACTCTCCAAATCTGACAAAACTGTTCAGGCTGCTGTTGAATACAGACAACACTCTTTAAAACCAACTCATTAAGAATATGATCATCTATAGGATTTATAACTAAATGGTACATACTCTACAGTTTACAGCTGTTGGAAATGTTATGGTCGGTGTGTCTTCTCTGTATTGAATAGGTTACACACACTGTGCTGTTGTGCGTTGTAAAAATATTTAATGATCTTTAGTGTTGTACAGAGCTCTTTCAAAACCGACAAACATTACTGGTGTGAAGTCAGATCATTTCTCTAAATTGTCCTGTTTCCTCATGAGTTATTCATTATAGATATTGTATAAAAAGCACTTCTATTAAAAAATGATTTAATTTTAGTTTCCAAAAACCTTGGGTGCTTTGTCCTGGGTCTCTAAAGACTGCTGGACAGACAGTACACACCCTCTAGACTTTTCTGAGACTTTAGATATAATCCACTTAATGTAGGCTAACAGTAGCACACATCACAGTTCTCTAAATCTGACCTAAGGCTCTCTCCTGAACCGGATGTGTGGCACAGAAAACAAAATTTCTGAACTGAAATGGAATTGAAAAACTGTAGAACTGAATTCCTAACTTAAAAGTGAAGAAATACACTCCTCAAAATGGTGGCCGGTGGTAACCACTGCAAACAACAGTTCCAAAGCAAATGAATTCAATTAAAAAATATAGGCTCAAATAATTTAAATTTACAGCAATTTATTTACAAACCAATTGGTTTCCTCGAGGTTTGAGAAGAAAACAAACCAAAACAATATTGTCCAACTAAATACAAAGAGAAGCTAAAATGCTATAGTAACATATCTTATTAGCATCTGGGCTAACACCACCATCGAGTGTGTTTCTTAAAATGTGTGTTTTCTACCCGTTTGGTGCAGTTTAAAACACAGCTGTGAACACTTGGGGACCGGGGCTTTTGTCTGACAGACCAAACTAAATGGATTGTTTTCTGGTTCGAGCTGATGAAGCGGACTACAAGAGTGAACACACCCTATTTCTCGGTAAAAGGCCCATGATTCACAAACAGGTCTGTTCTGAGGCAACACTAAACAAGAAGAAGTAACGCAGTGGAAATACAGCGCAGTAAAAGTCAGCAGCTGTCTGTCCTCTGCTCTCTGTAACAGTCCACACTGAGACAACAGCTTTAATCAAGTCAAAGAACACTAATGTCACACTCACCTCCTCACACCACGATACAGCAAAATGTCTGTTTGATTCTTTCACTTCCTACAAGTGTCAGGTGAGAGCAGCCCCTCCCCTACCTGTGTCAGGTAAGAGCAGCCCCTCCCCTAACCCCTCCCCTACCTGTGTCAGGTGAGAGCAGCCCCTCCCCTACCTGTGTCAGGTGAGAGCAGCCCCTCCCCTACCTGTGTCAGGTGAGGGCAGCCCTTCCCCCACCTGTGTCAGGTGAGAGAACTACACATAACTTGCCACAGGGGTAACTTCTGCAGCTGGGGAGTGTGTGAGATACGCCTCCTACAGCCTTCACTGATTTAAAATCTCATGTATTGTTTACTTTTGCAAACCTCAGCCTTTACCACTTGTGACATGTTTGTACTTGTCACAAGAATTAAACCTCACCATTCATTTTAAAATTATACTCTGTCTACGTGTCTCTCTGGATAATATTGATAAAGAATTCTTATAATAGTAACAACAGAAACTGGGAAATGAAATGTGAAGAAGTTAAAGAAGAAATATGTAAATGGAAAAACAAGAAAAGTAATTACAACTTTAGGGTAAATATAACCAAAATTTTTATTTGATCAAAACGTCTTTTTCAGGCTGACATCTTCCCATCTTCCACCAAAAACATTTGGAAAGAGACTAAAGTTCATGTTTCTGTTTCTAAAATATAAAATAACATTGATTAAATTTGGTGGTATTGTCTTGTATAAATATTTAAATTACGATGAATGTCCAGCACTGATAAAGCTCCTGGATTGTAAAGACTCTTGGAGATATAAGAAGCTTATATCAGTGACCAGACTCCCGCTCAGAGCCACTGTTTCATGGAGTTGTTATGTAAGCACCAAAACTGTTCTGAGGACGAGACCCACACTGTTATAATATTTTTTATTATTATAACTAGGCCCGAGCCGGTGATGACCGGGAGGGCCTATTGTTTTTGCTCGGATTATTTTTTTTATTTTATTTTTTCTGCAAAATGATCCTCAATTTGACCCAGTAAATGTGCAACTAAAAGTCAAATTTATTTGGCCCCACAATTCAAGCCCGGCAAAAAATGTATGTATTTGAAATCCTTGAGGAAAACGAATGAAAAATGACTCAGTGGCGACCCCTGGAAAATTAAAATAAATTTGTGCCTATGGAAAGTGAAAGTAAATTTTTTCAAATGTATAAATACAAAACTTGGTACATCCATAGGACACCTCAGGGCAAAAAGAAAAGTTTATTACAGCCATACCGTAAACTCAACAGGAAATCTACTATGTTGGGTGGAATGCGTGACCACCTAAATTGCACCCCTTGTGTCTAAAGGCTTTTCATCTAAACAGCTCCAAATTTGGTGAGTATCATCTAGACACGTGTGCCAAAAAAGTTATCAATTTGTTTTTTGATACATTTGTGGCTGTGGTTGTAATGAGTCTGTGAAGAGGCAGCCATTTCTTTGGGAAATAAATGCCATTTTCCAATTGCCAGGATCCTTCCTTTAGAGGAGGCCCCTCCAGAGCCACGGCTAGAGTCTTAGAAAACCCCTCAGAATTCATTTGGAACTTGTAACCTTGTACTTTTAGACAAGTTATATTTACATTTTGTCTTTTTAAACAGGGGGGTGCAGCGATTCCTGAGTCATCTCAAATCTCCAGTCAGTACTTTGTTTTTCTCGCCTTAGCCAAGCAAAATCTATTATTTTCAAAGGTTCAGACAGCTCCCAGGAAAACCAGGGATTGTGGAGACCTTTAACTCTAAATTACAAGGTGGTGTAGCAGGCCCCAGCAGTAGCACAGGCCCGGTTATTTGACATTACCGTGAAGTTTACACTTTAAAGCACAAAATGCGATCCTCCGAGTGCATGTGTCCCCGTGATCTCAAGGGAGGCGATGGCCTTTATCGCCGCTTGCGGCTTTAATTGTTTATATTATTTATAGTTTCTGGGTGCTCATAGTTCTCTACAGGTCATGTCAAATCATGTCATGTCCTCCATGTTAGTCCAAGCATGGAATAGACATAACTGGAGACATGGCTTGCCACGGGACTTCTGCACCTGGCGCATGTGCCTTGATGAGGGTGAATGAGAGATACACCTCCCTCTGACAGCCCCCACTGCAGTGATATAAAATCTCATGTTTTGTTTACTTCCTTAAGCAAACCTCACTTGAAGCCTTTGATATATGCGTGTCTGCTTTGCTTCTTTCATGCAAGAATAAAACCTGGCCTTTCGCTTTTTATAATATAATCTGTCTCCGTGTCTCTCTGGATAATATAAGGATATAGAATTCTTATAACATTTGGTCCTTCGAGCCGGATCTCAATATTTGTTGTTTCTCATGCAAAGAGGTGAGCTGACGTGCACGGAAGAAATGCACAAAAAAGCATTTCTTGTAAGTCCCAAGCTGTGCTGTTAAGCGGTAAGGGCCAGATATCCCCTCTGTGTGTGTGAAGCACGATGACGAGATCTGGACTGAAAAAAAAGAGAAGAGCAGAGAGACGAGAGGACAGAACAGACAGTCTGGCTGCGGAACAACTGGACTATTGGACTGACAATTCAGGTAAACAGCTGTTACATTTTTGTGTGTGTGTGGTTGCTAACCCCAAAACTTCCGGGAGTAGCTAGTCTGGGATTCCTGCGGACGTTTAGCGGGCTGCATATATTTACATCAATATAGTGTGATGATGTGTTTCCATGAAGCAAGCGTAGGAGATCGCCAGACGCTGATAACGCTTTGTCGAGACCCTGCCTGTGTGGTTTATGGTGAGATTGTAAATGGGATTTACTAAGATTAATCTATGTTAAAGATTGTTGTCTTGCTAGAATTAAGTTTGATAGATAACCTATGCTCTGTAAGTCTTTATGGCGTTTCTTGAAACGGACCCTTGCGATTAGTTCATTGGCCGTGACGAGGGCGGAATCTACGCGAGATAGGGCACCTAATTACAATAAAGGGTATGGGGTTTAAAGAGCTGGTCTGGGAAGCTCATGATTTACTTCAGATAAATATTCACGGATCCTAATACGCCGCATTCAAACTGTCTGATCTAACTACGAATGTCGGTTTATGGTGCGATATTCACACAGGAAGTGTGGGATATGCACAGGTAGCTCGAGCTGACTCTTTAATCGAGACCCTGCCGAAACCTACGGTTAATGGTGAGATTGGAGTCCAGTCGCGTTGGACGTGACATATAGGAAGACGTAGGCCTACGTAGTGTTCACTGCTGGTGAAGCGGTGCTATTTTAAAGCCCACTAGAAGTGAGAGGCTTTTGCTGAAAAAATGTTCACTGCGTGTGATGCGGTGAGAGGAAAAAAAAAAAAGCCCACTAGAAGTGACGGGGCTTATACTGAGAATTGTTGACCTAAAGAGTTAAAGATAAAAGGTGTGTGTGAGAGAATAAATGTTTTATGAATGGGCCATTGTTGGATGGAGAATGAGTCTAATGATGTGAATCAGAACAAAAGTAATGTTTTTGTTTAGGGAAAGTTTGAACAACATGAGAGAGAAAGATAGCTTCCATAAGTTATTTTTTCTAGTTTGAGAAAACAGAAGTAGAGAAGAGATTTTGAAAGAAGTGCACACATGTACTTCAAAACACTAATCATTTGTATTTTGTTTAAATGTTTTCTGGGAGCATCTAGGTCTCAGCCTCCTTTCGCTCGGACAACAGTGCCCTCTCCAAACTTCATCTGCACCCCACCTCCCACCTGCTCCTTTTTCGGCTGAAAAAAAAGCTGCAGACAGACCAGCAGCAGCAACACAAAAACGGTAAGATAAACGAATTCAGACAAACGTTTATTTATTTTAAATTTTATCTATTGAGATTGACCAAAAATGTATTTGTAAATTGTATTTATGAATCGTATGTGCAAATCAGATAAAACTAGAAATTATTATGAATGAAATGTATTTCTCTGAGGAAAAATGCACAATTGCCATGGAGACGAGAGTGAGGTGGAGGTGGGCGTGACAGACGAGAGGGCACTGAGAGGAGAGGGAGGAGGTCGAAACTGGGTCCAGACGAGAGACGAGGGGAGGACCTCATAACTGACCGCTTCAACTAACAGGTCAGGTACATAAACACATAAACACACATGTAAATACAGACATATAAAAGACACATGTAAATACACACACATAAAAACACATGTAAATACACACACATAAACACACAAGTAAATACACGCACATAAAAACACATGTAAATACACACACATAAACACACATGTAAATACACACACATAAAAGACACATGTAAATACACACATAAACACACATGTAAATACACACACATAAAGACACATGTAAATACACACATAAACACACATGTAAATACACACACATAAACCCACATGTAAATACACACACATAAAGACACATGTAAATACACACACATAAACACACATGTAAATACACGCACATAAACACACATGTAAATACACGCACATAAACACACATGTAAATACAGACACATAAAAGACACATGTAAATACACGCAAATAAACACACATGTAAATACACACACATAAAGACACATGTAAATACACACACATAAAGACACATGTAAATACACACATAAACACACATGTAAATACACACATAAACAAACATGTAAATACACGCACATAAACACACATGTAAATACAGACACATAAACACACATGTAAATACAGACACATAAACACACATGTAAATACAGACACAAAAAGACACATGTAAATACACGCACATAAACACACATGTAAATACACACACATTAAGACACATGTAAATACACACATAAACGCACATGTAAATACACACACATAAACCCACATGTAAATACACACACATAAACACACATGTAAATACACACACATAAACAAACATGTAAATACACGCACATAAACACACATGTAAATACACACATAAACACACATGTAAATACACACATAAACACACATGTAAATACACACACATAAAGACACATGTAAATACACACATAAACAAACATGTAAATACACACACATAAACCCACATGTAAATACACACACATAAACACACATGTAAATACACACACATAAACACACATGTAAATACACACACATAAAAGACACATGTAAATACACACACATAAAGACACATGTAAATACACACACATAAACCTACATGTAAATACACACATAAACACACATGTAAATACACACACATAAAGACACATGTAAATACACACACATAAACACACATGTAAATACACACACATAAAGACACATGTAAATACACACACATAAACCTACATGTAAATACACACATAAACACACATGTAAATACACACACATAAACACACATGTAAATACACACACATAAACACACATGTAAATACACACACATAAAGACACATGTAAATACACACACATAAACCTACATGTAAATACACACATAAACACACATGTAAATACACACACATAAAGACACATGTAAATACACACACATAAACCCACATGTAAATACACACATAAAGACACATGTAAATACACACACATAAAAGACACATGTAAATACACACACATAAACCTACATGTAAATACACACATAAACACACATGTAAATACACACACATAAACACACATGTAAATACACACACATAAACACACATGTAAATACACACATAAAGACACATGTAAATACACACACATAAACCTACATGTAAATACACACATAAACACACATGTAAATACACACATAAAGACACATGTAAATACACACACATAAACCCACATGTAAATACACACATAAAGACACATGTAAATACACACACATAAAAGACACATGTAAATACACACATAAACACACATGTAAACACACACACATAAAGACACATGTAAATACACACACATAAACCTACATGTAAATACACACATAAACACACATGTAAATACACACACATAAAGACACATGTAAATACACACACATAAACCCACATGTAAATACACACACATAAAGACACATGTAAATACACACACATAAACACACATGTAAATACACACACATAAAGACACATGTAAATACACACACATAAAAGACACATGTAAATACACACACATAAATACACATGTAAATACACACACATAAAGACACATGTAAATACACACACATAAACCCACATGTAAATACACACACATGAACACACATGTAAATATAGACACATAAAGATACATGTAAATACACACACATAAACACACATGTAAATACACACACATAAACACACATGTAAATACACACACATAAACACACATGTAAATACAGACACATAAAGATACATGTAAATACACACACATAAACACACATGTAAATACACACACATAAACACACATGTAAATACACACACATAAACACACATGTAAATACACACACATAAACACACATGTAAATACAGACACATAAAGATACATGTAAATACACACACATAAAAGACACATGTAAATACACACACATAAAAGACACATGTAAATACACACACATAAAGACACATGTAAATACACACACATAAACCTACATGTAAATACACACATAAACACACATGTAAATACACACACATAAAGACACATGTAAATACACACACATAAACACACATGTAAATACACACACATAAAGACACATGTAAATACACACACATAAACCTACATGTAAATACACACATAAACACACATGTAAATACACACACATAAACACACATGTAAATACACACACATAAACACACATGTAAATACACACACATAAAAGACACATGTAAATACACACATAAACCTACATGTAAATACACACATAAACACACATGTAAATACACACACATAAACACAAATGTAAATACACACATAAAGACACGTGTAAATACACACACATAAACCTACATGTAAATACACACATAAACACACATGTAAATACACACACATAAAGACACATGTAAATACACACACATAAACCTACATGTAAATACACACATAAACACACATGTAAATACACACACATAAAGACACATGTAAATACACACACATAAACCCACATGTAAATACACACATAAAGACACATGTAAATACACACACATAAAAGACACATGTAAATACACACATAAACACACATGTAAATACACACACATAAAGACACATGTAAATACACACACATAAACCTACATGTAAATACACACATAAACACACATGTAAATACACACACATAAAGACACATGTAAATACACACACATAAACCCACATGTAAATACACACACATAAAGACACATGTAAATACACACACATAAACACACATGTAAATACACACACATAAAAGACACATGTAAATACACACACATAAACACACATGTAAATACACACACATAAAAGACACATGTAAATACACACACATAAAAGACACATGTAAATACACACACATAAAGACATGTAAATACACACACATAAACCTACATGTAAATACACACATAAACACACATGTAAATACACACACATAAACCTACATGTAAATACACACATAAACACACATGTAAATACACACACATAAACACACATGTAAATACACACACATAAAGACACATGTAAATACACACACATAAAAGACACATGTAAATACACACACATAAAAGACACATGTAAATACACACACATAAATACACATGTAAATACACACACATAAAGACACATGTAAATACACACACATAAACCCACATGTAAATACACACACATGAACACACATGTAAATACAGACACATAAAGATACATGTAAATACACACACATGAACACACATGTAAATACACACACATAAACACACATGTAAATACACACACATAAACACACATGTAAATACAGACACATAAAGATACATGTAAATACACACACATAAACACACATGTAAATACACACACATAAACACACATGTAAATACACACACATAAACACACATGTAAATACACACACATAAACACACATGTAAATACACACACATAAACCCACATGTAAATACAGACACATAAAGATACATGTAAATACACACACATAAAAGACACATGTAAATACACACACATAAAGACACATGTAAATACACACATAAACACACATGTAAATACAGACACATAAAGATACATGTAAATACACACACATAAAGACATAGACACAAACACGGACACATGAGACACACATCTACAGATGAGGATGTGATTTTGGTTTATGAGAGAAAATAATGAGTATTCTGTTAAAGAACAGAGTTGGTATTGTATTTTATGTGACACGGCAATGTGAAAATTAAAGATTTGAAGAAGTTAAAGATCCAACACTTGGATCCAAAATAAAAATAGTGATTGATGTTTTGCTAAACAATTTTGTGTATCTATTAGTACGAGAACTAATAGAGGTCCTTAATATCAGTGTGGTTCAAACACACGGTATAACGCCAATAAAAGAACGAAAATGATTACTTTGTAATTGGAAGAATTTACATGTGTCTTAAAGTTGAATTGTGCAGAGTATCTTTATAAAGATAATATAACTTTATAGTTGGGCCATAAGCTCACATTTAACCACTGTTTGGATTCACGAGGAATGTTTAAACACAAGATAACATTCTATGAAAGTCAAGGTAACAGGGGCTCACAGCAAAACAAACTGTTTTTTTGTATTGAGCACCTGGTGGTAAAACTGAGTTTTACAGAGACAGTATGGAACAAATCTATAATGAACAAAATCTTAAAGAAATGTTTATGTGTGGAGAAATTAAAAGAGATTGATGAATGTGGCCATTGCTGGGTCAACATTCCTGGACATACACCTGCCAAACGACTAAGGTCAAGGCTTTGACCTCAGAACACTTTGATATCTGAGGGACGTTATTGTTTGCATGTACACCAACGGGACAACAGCTCCAGGACGGATCATACTACAGACCTAAGGGCCGTATGGTTCATTGAATTTATAATGCTGAAGAGAATTGATTTTAATCATTATGAATGTGCACAAGTCTCACTCCATGTGTTTTTCTTTTCGTTACAGGGACAGAAATGGACAGGCAGGGACCGGCCAGAGATCTTGAGTCCAATGGGTTGACCAGCTCAACCTCTGGCAAATTTTTCTACTTTATTTTGGAGTGACACTGTGTTTTGATTTATGATTTATGGACATTTATGATTTATGGACTTTTATGATTTATGGACTTTAAAGAATTTGACTTTGAAGAATCAGTGCATTACTCTGTGGGTTCCCACTTGATTTGAAACATATTATATTCATTTGTTGTGTTTGTTTTGACATGTGTTGTAAGTTAATCATTTGAAGTGATTACATACGTTTGATGCTTGATGTTTGTGTTTTGTCACCACCTTTGGGGCGAGGGGTGGATAGAAGAGTTTTTCCAGCTTTAGGTAATTTTACCAATTGGTCAAATGTTCTCAGGCTAGGTCAACAGCCCTGCTGGGTTTTTGCTTTTGTCATAGTATACATAGTAAACCTTAAACACTGCCCCCTACAGCCACAGAGCAGTCACTACAGCTAAAAATAAAAACATCAAAACCAGAAATTAAAATGTGATTAACTAGCATTAAAACGTATGAAACCAATGTTTACATCAATTAAAGCAAAACCTGTTTAAACCAAGACTAAAGCCAATAATCAACAAGGCCTACAACCAGGAAATAAACCAAGAATAAATCAGAACTAAACTACCATTAGTCTAAATCAAGAGAAAAGCAGGTCTAAAGTCAGAACTAAACCTGAACTGAACCCAAACCGTATTAAACACAAACTACAGGTTGATTAAATCCAGTCCAAACCTGATTAAAGCAGGACTAAAGCAGTTTTGAACAAGGCCTAGAACCAGGAAGAAACCCAGGACTAACTCAGGCCTGAATTAAATGTGGACTAAAGCCAGACTAAAGCAGGTCTAAAGTCAGAACTAAAGCCAGGACTAAAGCCAGAGCAGAGTGCTGTTGAAAAGAATCAAACTGGTCAAACCCGAGTGGATCCAAAGTGTCCAAAGTGTCCCAGAGAAAAGTGTGCGACTGAAGGAAAAGACTTGTTTGTGTGTTTCTTCCTGGAGTGACTCAGAGACACACCTGTGTTGGCTGCAGGCCAGGTGGGAGGGGCTTCAGTGGGCGGGGCTTCACACTGACTCCACAGGTGACAGGAGGCTGCTGGCTGAGTTCTGTGCCTGTGTACGGCTCATTTCCTGTGACCTTTGACCTGCAGCAGAAGGAAGAAGGAATATTAAATACATACATATGACTAATGCAGCTGAGACTAAACTCTGAAGAACCCTGGCAATAAAGCAAATCCTCAACATTTTAGAGTTTCCTGTTTCAGAAACAGGTTCAGAGTGAGTTCAGTCGACTCTGAGTCTGTTCACTCTGAGTTTAGCTGAAGGAGGAAAATCATTCTCAATGGAGCTCTATTTAACTGTTAAACAGCAGGAAGAGCCTAAAGTTAGACATTTAATGAGTCAAGTCCTTTTAATATTACTTCAAACACACTGCAAGTGACAACTGCACTTTATTTTTACTCAATTATATTTAGGCCCAAAATAACCTCACTTTATTTTGACAAAAACTCAAGCTGTGTTTCTATTTTGTCTAAAACACGTTTAATGGAATGTGATAAAAGAATGAAATACTGGAGAGTTCCTTTTTTGTCTCTTTTAAGAACATTTCTGTCCAAAAGGGCTCCATCATTAATGTTACCAAACAGTTTAGAAGTTGTGCCATATGTGGTTGTAGTCAGGATTATGTGTTTGTGTTTCAGGTGGAGTCGTCCAGAAGAAGGTGGAGCCTGGGATTTATTCACATTTTTATTGGTTGTTGTTTTTTTTTTGGCAGTGTTTTTTTGAAATGAAGATGATTTTGTGTGTGTTTCAGAATTTGGAGTGTGGACAGGTGACCTAGTCCTATGGATGGTCTATGGATGAGGAGAGTGCTGAGGCTGAGGATCCTGGACAGCTCTCCCATGACCCCCGTCCAGAGGTTATTGACTGGTGTCCAGAGCCAGAGTTTGTGGAGATGGTGGTCAGTTTGTGTGGGCAGTGTGTGCAGGTGTTAGAGTCTGAAAATCCCATGTGGTGCATGAGATGATCAGTGATGTGCTCCTGTGGATTCTCTTGGATTAACTCTAGTTTATTGTTGTTGACATAGAAAATGTGTTTTTGCAGATGATGTAGTTGATTTGTGAGTGTTGAATATTTAAGTCTTGAGTCCATTTGTCTGTCGCTGTTGCAGCTGGGCTCATGGAAACTCAATCATTTATAGATTTGTGATAAAGGTTTTGTGGATTTGAATGAACGTCATTTTAAGAGCAGTGGGGGGTAAAGTTGTTAAAGTTATTAATGCTTCTTTTAACTGGACATATTGATAATGGACCAGTTGATGGAACAGACAGATACCTTACTGAATCTGTTCATCAGATGGTGGACTGACAGAAGGGACTTTGAAATGTTTATATGTTAGAATAAGAGTGTGTCATGAGTTTATGTTGATGAGAGGATGTTCTGAGGCCTGTAATAGTGTCATTCTGTCTTATGGCTGTGGCCAGAGCTTCTATGAACAGTGCCAAGAGTAATGGACATAATGGACATCCTTGACTAGTTCCTCTGTTTAAAGTGTGGATATTTAAGCCGAGTTATTGATGCTGAGGAGGGGGTATGATCCAAGTGGTCTGCTGTGAACTCTTGAGTTTTAGAAAGTCTCAGTTTGTGCAGCTGCTCTGTCATGTTCTGGTGTAAAGACATTAGAATAGTATTGTCACAATGTCTTGTTCTTCATTGTCCTGAGGAAGTTTGTCTGCACTGGTCCAGATAGAGTTTAGAGTTCTCACATTGTTGTTCAAGTTGGTTTTATTTCAAATTTAAAGAGTTTGTGCTGAAGTTTGAGGAGGTTCTTTTCTGTTTTTCCTGAACCAGGACTAGACCAGAACTAGACCAGAACTAGACCAGGACTAGACCAGGACTAGACCAGAACTAGACCAGAACTAGACCAGGACTAGACCAGGACTACACCAGAGTCTGAACCAGGACTAGACCAGGACTAGACCAGAACTAGACCAGAACTAGACCAGGACTAGACCAGGACTAGACCAGGACTAGACCAGGACTAGACCAGAGTCTGAACCAGGACTAGACCAGGACTAGACCAGAACTAGACCAGGACTAGACCAGGACTAGACCACAGTCTGAACCAGGACTAGACCAGGACTAGACCAGAACTAGACCAGGACTAGACCAGGACTAGACCACAGTCTGAACCAGGACTAGACCAGGACTAGACCAGGACTAGACCAGGTCTAGACCAGGACTAGACCAGAGTCTGAACCAGGACTAGACCAGGACTAGACCAGAACTAGACCAGGACTAGACCAGGACTAGACCACAGTCTGAACCAGGACTAGACCAGGACTAGACCAGAACTAGACCAGAACTAGACCAGGACTAGACCAGAGTCTGAACCAGGACTAGACCAGGACTAGACCAGAGCTGATCCAGGACTAGACCAGGACTAGACCAGGACTAGACCAGAGTCTGAACCAGGACTAGACCCGGACTAGACAGGACTAGACCAGAACTAGACCAGGACTAGACCAGGACTAGACCGGGACTAGACCAGAACTAGACCAGAGCTGAAATAGGACTAGACCAGGGCTAGACCAGAGCTGATCCAGGACTAGACCAGAACTAGACCAGAGTCTGAACCAGGACTAGACCAGGACTAGACCAGAGCTGAACCAGGACTAGACCAGGACTAGACCAGAGTCTGAACCAGAGCTAGTCTGTCCTCCATTTTGTCTCTGCTTCAGACGTGACTCTGTCTTTGATCCATCGTTTGAACTGAACTCTTAAAGGTAACATCCTTCCTCAGTTATTTCTGTTTCTTATTATAACATTTTTATAAAAACAGATTATAAACTAACAGAAAGAGAACACAGAGAAAACTCACCGCTCGTTGTCGACAGAAAGAGTTCGCTGCAGTGAAACTCAAAAGGAGTGGTTCAGTTTGTGGTGAACACAAGTTATGACTTGTACAAATATGAAAACACTGTTAACTCTTGAGCAACACTAAACCAGAGTTAACTACACCCTTCCCTTTTGTCTCTGGTTCCTGTCTGTTTGGTTCCTGTGTCCTCTTGGTTTCGTTGAAAGTCCATCTGAGGTATCCACAGTCTCTCAGGGCTTTACGGATGTGTTGTTCTTCTTTCCGTTGACCTTCTGAGGTTGTGGACTAACCACCGCTCTCACAACGCTGTCACAAGTCATCGAATACATCCTGCCGCCTTTGACTCAACGTTATCTTTTCCCTCTCATCTCTCTTGTGTTGTTAAAAACTCTTTTTTCCATCTTTACAATCAGGGCCGGCCCTGGCCAATTTGCTGCCCTAGGCAAGATTTCACCTGGTGCCCCTGGAATTTGTAAACTGATGCTGAATCGCTGGGCGGTGCTGAAGTGGAGGGAAGAGGTGTGCTTGATGCGGAATCGCTGGGCGGTGCTGAGATGGAGATGTCTGCAACAGGTGGCCCAGGATTTGCAGGGACGGGGTTCAGATATTTCAAAAGTGCATCTGAAGAGAGAAGAGGAGGATTATATGTGACCATTGGGTGTTACATTTTATTATTAAAAAGCTAATGATAGTGAAACTATAAAAATATGGCAGCACCTAAACCACATTATAGCTTAAACACACAAACAGCAAGAATAATTACATCTGGTATTCATGCACAAAACTCTATTCATTGAGCACTTCTCTAGCATACAGTAGTTACATTTTCAAAATTAATTTTGAAAGTGTTTGTTTTCCAGTATATCTGGCATGGCAGCAATGTCCTACTAACTACACTTTATGATGTTATAACCATGAAACAGAGGAGAAACGTAAATCTTTATTTAAATTGAATTTTGGGGACTTCCGGGTGACGCCATGCTGACAACAGTTTGAGGGAACCGCTCCGTCCAAAAGTTTAATAATCTCCTGATAAAAACCAATAAAATACTCGGTGACCATTAACACATTCGACATGTCGACAACTAGAGGTAGAGGACAATCCAAACAGGACTCAGTTAAGGAAAAAGGCGAAAGCTTGAAGCAGCTAACTCTGATGCAAGCACAGAGTGGGCAATCGGATGCTAACATGCGATACCAGTCGAAAATTCTGGTAGAGCTCGAGAAGCTGAGAAAAGACAACCAAGATGGACACAATCAGACTCAGCTATCTTTAACACGGCTGGAAACGTCGTTCGGGGAACTGAATGGAGAGTTTACTGAACTACAAAAGAGAACCGCGGAGGCGGAGGAACGTATCAGTGCTAATGAAGACATGGTCAGGCGTCATGAGCGGCCCTCGCTATTTACTGCATCGAGATGGATTTGAATGCACGGTGTGAAGAGATGCAAAATCGTTTAAGGCGAAACAATCTGAGGATTTATAAAGTGGCTGAATGCGAAGGAAGAGATGTTAAGGGGTTTGTACATGATTTGCTTAAATCAACTCTTCAGCTTCCCCCTGAACTTAACATTATCATTGAGAGAGCACACAGGGCGCCTACTGCTAAGCCCAAAACGGTGAAGCTGCCCTCGCTCGCTGGTCGTTAGGTTTCTAGACTTTTCAGTGAAAGAAATCATACTGAAACAGGCCTGGGAGCAGAAAAAAGTCATATACGAAGGAAAACAGATCTACTTTGATCATGACTTCTCTCCCGAATTGCAGAAGAAAAGGGCGCTGGTACGTGATACAGTTAGGCAGCTAAAGATGAAGAACACTAGGGCAAAGTGTGTTTTTCCGGCACAGCTGAGAGTCTTTATGGAGGATGGCGTGAAGACCTACCCGACATTGGCAGACACTGTGCCGGCACTTGAGAAGTTGGGGTGCGCCCGAGTGGATGAGAGAGGCGACTGGAGATGGAGCTGTACCAAAACGGATGGAATACAGCCGGAAGGAGACCCATTGGAGGACCAGCGACACTTACCAACGCCGAAATCAAAGCCTTCTTTAACAAGGATAACTAAGTAGTACATCCGCCGAGTACATCTTTATAATTAATCTAGTATAGTAAGGAGGGAAAAAAAAGAAAGAACAATCACAATATGGACGAGATGCGAGAACCACTTTAAGTGGAGGACCACCTTTCCACAGCCAAGTCGCTAACGAAGCGCTATGGGAGCGACAGCGATACACAGCGTGTTTATTTTTGTTTTTTCTCCACCCGCGGAGGACCAGTCACCAGCCTCCGTCCAAGAAACATCAGGGACTGGATCATTCATGTTTAAGTTAAAGACTCACGTTTTGATCCAGTCGGGTACGTGGAAGCCTACATTGTTCAATTTGTTACTCATGTGTTCTTTTGTAAATGTTCTTTATGTCCTGAGACTTTTAATGGGCCAGATTGTTATTTTTAGTAATGACTCCTCTTATATGTTTCAAGATTCAAGAAAGGGTTATAGTAGTTGAATATACAACAGAATAATAGATGGATAGTTTAATATGTGTTACATATAATGTTAAAGGCTTAGGTAGTCCAATTAAAAGAAAAAAGGTGTTGAACCAACTGAAAAAATTTAACTGTGCCATAGCTATGCTACAGGAAACACATCTGTCTGATAAGGAGCACATGAAACTGAGGAGAGAGTGGGTAGATCAGCAATATAGCTCCTCAGATCAAAGTGGGAGGAAAAGGGGAGTCGCTATCCTTTTTAGCAAATCAGTGTTTTTTTGCCATGAGAAAACCTTTACTGATAAGGAGGGGAGATTTCTGATGCTTATTGGGTGTATAGGGGGCATTAGAATGACTTTAGTAAATTTATATGCCCCAAATGAGGATTGTCCAATTTTCTTTAAAAATATTGCACTCCTGATAGCAGACAAGGCTGAAGGGACCGTTCTTATAGGGGGGGACTTTAACTGTGTTCTGAGAGCATCCATAGATAGACTCCCTGCTGACCATGGTCCAAGGACTAGGAAATCTTTAACTCTCTGTGCACTGATGGACGAGTTGGGTTTGATAGATGTTTGGCGTCGCCTGCATCCCAAGGAAAAAGATTACACCTTTTTTTCAAATGTACATGGTAGTCACTCTAGATTAGATATGTTTTTGATGACAGGTGTAGACTCATATAGAGTGACCCAATGTAGTATTGAAGCAATTACCATCTCAGATCACGCACCAGTCTCTTTGACGTTAAAGTTGAGTCCAAATAATAATTTTAAATACTGGAGAGCAAATGTATCAATTCTAAATAACGAAACAATTCAAAAACAAATTAGGAAAGGGTTGTTAGAGTATATTCAATTTAATGACAATGAGACCGTAAGTCCATCAGTGTTATGGGAGGGAGCCAAATGTGTCCTGAGAGGAAACATTATTGCGATTTCATCAAGATTAAAGCGAGAGAGGCTTGCAGAACAATTAGGATTGGAAAATAAAATTAGACAAGTTGAGAAACACTACCATACAGTACAAAATAGTGACACTTTTAATAGGTTGAAAGAATTTAGACAGAAATTAAATGACTTATTAACCTATAAAGCAGAGGGGCAGCTTCGATTTACAAATCAGAAGTATTATGAGTTTGGTAATAGGGCAAGTAGATTGTTAGAATTTCAGTTGCGAAAAGCACAATCAGGCAGAGTTGTACATAGAATTAGGTGTCCAAACTCTGGGGAAATGCTATCGCAACCCAAGGATGTGGCAAAGGCGTTTGCCACCTATTACCAAGATCTGTACAAGGAAGAGAGCTGTCAAAATAAGGGAGAAAAAACAGATAATTTTTTTAACTCAATATGTCTTACAAAATTGAATGAGGGCGAAGCCGATCTAATGACACGCCCAATTACAAGAGAGGAAATAAAAATCAATATTTTAAAACTTAAAAATAATAAATCTCCAGGAGTGGACGGCCTCCCAGGTGAATACTATAAAATGTTTGAAGGAGAGCTTACACCTCTTCTGGAGAAAGTTTATAATTATGCACTTTCAGGGGGATCCTCCTCAGTCATGGTCTGAAGCAATCATTAGTGTCATTTATAAGGATGGTAAGGATCCTACTTTGTGCTCGTCTTATCGTCCCATCAGTCTCCTCTGCGTGGATTTTAAGATACTGACTGCCATCATTGCAAACAGAATGCAAAAATATATGAGAAAACTTGTGAAACCCGATCAGACTGGCTTTATAGCCAATAGACAGGGGACTGACAATGTTCGAAGAGCTTTAAATCTTCAAATAGTGGCTCAAAGGAACACTTATCAATGCTTCTCAGCTTGGATGCTGAGAAGGCTTTTGATCGGGTGGACTGGGGCTTCCTACAACAGACATTGAGGCATATGGGTTTTAGTGAGACGTTTATAAAGTGGGTCCAAACTTTCTATAAGAATCCAAAGTCACGAGTAAGGGTCAATGGGCACTGCTCAAGTTTTTTTTCACTGGGACGCGGTACAAGGCAGGGTGATGTTCTCTCACCCTCTCTATTTGCATTGAGTATAGAACCGTTAGCTGAACTGATTAGATCCAACCCTCTTATACAGGGAATAAGGGATGAATCCAATGTACAATATAAATTGTCACTTTTCGCTGATGATATTTTACTATTTTTGGAAAACCCAATTACTTCTGTTCCAGCTTTGCTTCACTGTCTTAAGGAATACAGTATGGTATCAGGTTATAAAATTAATACAAACAAATCCGAAGCCTTAATGATTGTAGGGACTTGGCCATTACAGCTGGATAATCTTGTTTCATTCAGACACTCCAAGCAGGGTTTTAGATATCTTGGAGTAATCCTCACCCCCAGGACTAAGCAGTTGTTTTCATCTAATTATGATAAATTGATAAAGGAAATCTGATCTGATTTAAACAGATGGGATGTACTACCGCTTTCTCTTTTGGGTAGAATTGAATGTATAAGAATGAATATTCTACCTAGATTGTTATTTCTATTCCAAAACCTACCTGTTATTATTCCACAAACTATTTTTAAATCTCTAGAGAAACTAGTGTCAAAATTTATATGGCAGAACAAAAGACCAAGAGTGCGTCTAAAAATTTTAATGTCACCTAAGGAAAATGGGGGCTTAAATCTACCAAACTTTAAGTTGTATTATTGGGCTGACCAAATAAAAGCTGTGGTGGCATGAATCATCCGGGATCCGGAGTCACAGTGGGTGTCTATGGAGGAATATTCGGTCCCGGGAATTTCTCTCTCTCAGCTCCCATTTCTCAACCTGCAGTCTCAGAAAAAAATAAAAATATTGAATTTATGGGTTAAACACACTTTAAAGATTTGGAATAAGGTCCAAAAGCTGTTGAAGGGAAAGACTGCTTTATCTCGAGCTATGACCATTGATAGAAATATTGAGTTCCTCCCATCCTTGTCAGACAGTAGCGGCTTCCGGGGATGGGCTGAGAGAGGTCTCCTCACAGTGAACCAATTGTTTGATGGGAATGTATTCAAAACCTTTGCCCAACTAAGAGCGAAATTTATGTTACCCTCAAGTGATCTATATAAATATTTTCAAATAAGGAGCTATGTCACAAAACATAATGATTGGGAATTGATAAGAAATAAGCCTACAAATATAGAGAAACATTTTATAAAAAAAAAAAAATTGAATTTTAAAGTTGCTAAATCCATATATATAATACACATATATAAAAACATTGTATGTAGGACTCAGTCATTTTAAATAAAGATTTACGTTTATATAGCAACATTTTATGCAGAACTCATTTTAAATAAAGATTTATATGTCCCTCTGCCTGTGTACTCGTTGTGTTTTCTGGATCATCCTTCATTAAAGCCTGCGCTTTGGATCACCACTGTCTGTCTCCACTGCAGTTCATGACACTATGTCATAAGCTAATTCAAATTAGCGAACGTTACAGGCATCGTTGAACTAACTTAATGCAACATAGATAAACTGATCATCATTACCTACCTCTGTCTTTTCGCTTTTTCTTCCTCTTCTCTTCTTTTTTTCTTCCTGGGCACCAGATGGCTTCGGTCTTTTGACATAATGACAACTTATCAGTGTCAGTGAATTCGCCATCTGCCAGTGACAATCACACACAGGTAACGGATGTTTTTTTTTTCAGCAGGGCGGGGCGGGGAGATTGATGCGCCACCAGTCGGACGGGTGGATCGATTCGAATTTAAGGCGCTGGCGCCCCAAGGGTGGGCGGAGCCCTTAGCATTTGCCTATTCCGCCTATGCCCAGGGCCGGCCCTGTTTACAATATTACACATCTTTGATCTTCGTTCACTCGAGCTGCTGCTGAAATCTTAATTCATGCATTAATCACATCACATCTGGATTATTGCAATGCTTTATTTCTTGGTTCAAAGGTCAGCAGCCCCTCCTGTATCACATCCACACAGAGGCCTGTTCAGGGCCAGGCCTGTCACTGCTCACAATAGAAACTGTCTGGGAGCCTTTTTCAACTGTGTGGGACAACTTATTGTCCTGATGTGGAAGGAATAGTGTCCCACACTTTTGTCGAATTGTGAAAAAGGACTTTTGCCCAGAACAGTTTTTAAAAGCCAGGGCACATGATCTTGTGATTGGGTCATGTCCAGTGTTCACAGCCGAGAGGACAACACTCAGAGCTGGGCACAGAGAGTTGTTTTGATCTGAAAATAAACATTAATGTGTGATACTTTCTGTTCTTTGGGAAAGTGAGAGCATTTGTCTGAGACAGTGCTGTACAATGATGAACCCAACCAGGAGGTCTCTTCTGGAGCTTGTAGGCTCTGTTCTAGAGTCTGGACACTGGCTCTAGAACATCATTAGTGCTGAGTGTCCAAATGGAAAGACAGTATGAGATGGTTGATAGGATTACAGCAGTAGATCTGTTTCAGATCCTGAAAGTGACAGGTCAGATGTGATTGTGTTGTAAACATACAGTGTTTGCTGTAGTTTCTTTGTTAGGTTCTGACTGTGCTCTCTGTAGAAGAGATGTCTCTAATAGAGCCACACATGACATGTTGTAGAGATCTGGGAAATAGAGACAAAACAACAATAAAACCAAGTGTTCTTCTGCAAAAAGCTGCTTTAAGAATTTTAAATCCAACAGATTATCATCAGCAACAAACAAGCTGTAATCATATAGAAGCTGGAAAATGCTAACAGCTCTTGTCTTGTGTTCGAAACATCACATTGTGACATGAAGCTGAAGAGATGAATAAATGTGAGGGACATGTCTGACACTGAGCTCATTAACAGAGAACATTAGTGTTATAAGAATTCTATATCCCTATATTATCCAGAGAGACACGCAGACAGTATAAAAGCGAAAGGCCAGGTTTTATTCTTGCAAGAATGAAGCAAACACAGGTATATCAAAGGTACAGAATGTGTTTGCTTTAAGAAGTAAACAATACATGTGGTTTTATACACAGCAGTACACAGTGTTAAGGAGGAGGAGGATGTTCACTCCTCCGCAGTCTGCGACCCAGGTCGTGATGGCCTGTTTGTCATAACATAAGCAGACAGAAGAATTATATCTAAAAACCAAAACATAGACATTTACATTTATTCATTCAGGAAAAAAAATATGGATATTGTCCAAAAATCCTAAATTAAATATTCTAGGGACTGTTCACAAAATGTCCGTCTGATACTTTCACTTCCTACCTGTGTCAAGTAAATGTAAAGAATTAAATAAAAAATAAAAATGAAAGAACTAAAACTTTAAATCAATGCTTTAAACTCTGAACTATTAACTTTTCAAAAATGGAAAACAAAGGAAATGAAGCACAGCCTCTAAAGATCAGTAAAAACACCTGAAAAACACATTTATTGCTTGTATTAAAAATAAAGATGGAAATTTGGTTCAAATGAAAGAAAAAAGAGAGCCTTCAGAGAACTGTGTCCCTGTACACAGGAGGTTTAGTTTTTAATAAAACCAACACAACCACACACTTATTTCTTTTTCTGGCTGACATCTTCCCACCTTCACATGAAACTATTGAGTTTCTAATAGTTTTCATTTAAAGCCAGGAAACAGCTGGTTGCTGCCACCTTCTTGCCTCGTCTTGACTTCGGTGACATTGTGTTTGTGAACGCCTCTGTAGCTCTTTACACACGCTGGACACTGTCTATCACGAGACTCTGAGGTTCGTTACAGGAGCAGATCTCTGACTCACCATTGCACCCTGTACTCTCTGGTCAACTGGTCATCGCTGCACATCCACAGACTCTTACTCTTAGATTTAAGCTTAAAATGCTAGCCTTTATAAAAACACATCATTAGACTTTATAAGAAATGCACGTTGGGCGAGAGACAAAAAGTGTTGGAGGAAGAGAGTGGGACGAGCACGTCAGGACCAGAGTTTAAATTGTTGTTTGGTGATTTTACTCATAAATATGTCCTGGTTTGGAACAGTTTAACATCAAAAAGGCTTTTGAACAAACTTAATGACATTGTTGTCGGTGGTTTTGTCTTGTATAAATATTTAAATGAGGATGAATGTGCAGCACTGATAAAGCTCCTGGATTGTAAAGACTCTGATGAAAGTCTTGGAGATATAAGAGGCTTATATCAGTGACCAGACTCCGCTCAGAGCCACTGTTTCATGGAGTTGTTATGTAAGCACCAAAACTGTTCTGAGGACGAGACCCACACACATTTGTTTTTAGACTGCTGTCACTCAAAAGAAATGTGGACCAAACTAAACGGACTTGGACTCACTTTTAATGTAAACTTCTGCTCTGTTCTGTTTGGACTCATGGAGGAAAGGTTCACACCGAAACAGTTCAAACTCATTCAACTCATCATCGCAGTCTCCACAGTTAAAATATGGAAAACAAGGATAAAAGTCACCATTAAACAAACATTCATCAACAGCTGCTATTTTTTTCACAAAAGACAAACAAACAATAAAACTACTTTCACCATGTCCTACATTGAACTCAGTAACTGTAACCATTTTCTTGCATTTCTTATACTGTTGTATTTTCAGAAAATAGACGCAGAGTCCATCTGAAAAGCTCCAGTGACACCATCCCAGAACAGAGCAGTGTGACTCTGAGCTGTGAAGTCGAGGCTTTAAAGGAACTTATGAATGGTTCAGACTAAAGTCAGCCTCGGACTCTCAGAGGGAAACAATGAAAGAAAACTCAGCTGGTGTCAGTGTCTCAAATAGAGGTGTCTACTCCTGCAGAGGATGGACCAACACATCGTCACAGAATCAACTAATACTGTCACTGTTTTACAAACTGATGAGTACACTTGTGTTTTTAAAGCTAGATCTGAAAGAAACATAAAAGTCAAAGGAACAGAAAGTGAACAGTTAAGAAAAAAGTTATAACACATTAAATTTATTTTATTATATCTTTTTTTAACCTGGTGATATCCTCATTGAGATCAAAAATCTCTTTTCCAAGAGTGACCTGGCCAAGACGACAGCATTACACACAGTTTGTGACAAATACAAGAATTATCAAACACACAAAGAACAATATTTACTCTCAATAGTTACAAAAGAGTTTAAAAACAGTTACATTTACCATGCTCCTTGAGTTCACGCTTCTTTAGGATAGATTTAAATTCTCCTAAAGTAACAAGTTCAGATGGATTGAAGTGCTTTTGCAGGTCAGTCCATGCACAGGGGTCAGCCACTGAAATACTGCCTTACCCAACTCCGTTTATTAAATCTGAAATCAAGCACTTGTAATCAGTCGGTGTGTAGAACAGTTTATTTTACTGCTGTTATTTAGACTGTTTTGTTTCTCAAACTAAAGAAAAGAAATAGACACAACACTGTGGAGCAGAGAGACCACACTGGAAGAACTGAGTGAGTCTGGACAACTATTCATTTTCATATTTATACTTAGAATTCTTTTTTCTTTAATACACTCAAATAAAATGTCTTGATTTAGTTCTTTTTTGTAACAACATGTGTTTGATTAAAGTGAGAAGAAAGTGGACACAGCTGCTTCTCTAAAAGTGATTTATTTAAACTGATCTGTTTCTTTTGGTTTCATAATGTGATGCAGAGAAAAAGCAAAGGCCAAAGTGACTGGTGACACAGAGGTTCAGTCTGGAGGCACACTGACTCTGAGCTGCTCTCTTATATTAGTGTTTTGCAGATGTTGAGTCCCCAGTGTCTCTCACAGTGAGTCCTGACACATCACAGCACCTCACGTCTGACAAAGTCTCACTGAGCTGTCAATCCAACTCCACTAATGGAGAGTGGACACTCAAAGGCTTTTCTCAGAACAGCCTTTTCTTACCACAATGTACTTCCTACTGGACAGATACATCTAAATGTGACTTTTCCCCAAAAGAGAAAACTAATGCAGTGTTTTGGTGTGAGTCTGGATCAGGAGAACTGAGCAATGCCCTCAACATGACTTTGTTCATTTCATTTTTCATAGAATAGATGAATACAGCCATCCTCTTCTTTTTATTGCTGTGATAATGTAATAGTCCAAATGTGACTTTTCACAGGTGATGTTGTCCTTGTGAGTCCTGTTCATCCTGTGACTGGGGGACCACCTGTTTCTCTCGGCTGTAAACTCAACACATCTACTGCTCTTTCTTCTGTCCTTTTCTATAAAAATGGAAAACTAATCCAAAATGGAACCCAAAGTGAGTTCAACATCTCTGCAGTGTCCAAGTCTGACGAGGGTTTTTATAAATGTGAGGGACAAGAACAAGGCCCAAGATCTCCACACATTTGGACTTCTCCAGAGAGTTGGATCTCACTCAAATGTGAGAATTATCTTTTAAATTCAAAATAGAAACACAAAGTTGGAGGTTTGAAGGTGTATTTATAAAGCACTGCTACAATGTGAGTTGTAAATATTAACATGAGATAAATTCTTGCAGCAAAGGAACATAGCTCTTCATTTCCTGTCATGTTGATCATTGGACTTATCTGTGCAATAGTTGGATTAATTCTGCTGCTGCTTCTGTGACGCTGCACAAAGTCAAAAGATAAGACTATATCAGACACAAACACTGTATTTGTTTCTGATACAAATGCCTTTAATATTATAATTCACTATTGATTTGTCTTTGTTTGTTACAGTTTTGTACTTAAGGTCTGTGAGAACCAATCAGAGCTCTGCTGAAGATCACATGACTAGCAACAATTACACCTCGTCCTATTGGTCAGTCTCAGCTTCTTCTAACTTGACGACTTCCTCTAAGGCAAGAAGAAGGAGTTTTATTTTGAAGAAAACCAAACTGTCTGTAATCAAAAGTCCAAATCCAGAAAAAGGACAAGAGTTCACACAAAGTCTGTTCACAATGAAAGTGTCACTATGGCTTCTTTTTCTTTTGCACTAAAGCAGTAAAAAACACTGTCCACTGTGAATGAAATGAAATGTTTCTTTTACAGATGCCACAGATTCTGTGCTGGAGCTCAAAAACATCAAAAGGTGAGTCTCTTGTTTCTTTCATTTGATACATTGACAGGTCACTTCTTTTTTGACTCCAACTCAGAGAGAAGGGTGTGAACAGGAACAGAGCTGTGTTTACTCCAGTGTGAGGCCACATTCAGCAGCAGCTACAGTCCAGTCACTTTAAACTAGAACCATCAGGTCCAACACAACAACACTTTTTCTTTTAGATGAAAGTTATATTGGAGGTTTGTGTCCAGCAGAGGGCACTGTGTCCATGAGTTAGACATGTTTCTACCAATCTCATGTCGAAGAAGCTTTAAAAGGATTTTGAGAAGATATATTTTTGGGCCTTTGTACCTGTCTCACACACACACTTAAATATTATACATTCATATTTACTCCACAAATATTATTAACTCTATGTATTTCTGTTTATCTTCTAATGTCTTTTGTGCTTTAGTATTTGTTTGGACTCAGGTCTATAACTTGAGTCTAACTGTTGGTCTTGAAGCTAATCCATTGTGTATAAAAGTCTGTACATTGCAGTGTGTTATTTTCTTTGTGATTTTTGCTGATCATGTCAAATTAGTGTCAGACAATGACTTAAATCCACAAACTAAAGCCTCTGTTTGTGTCAAATCTAATGTTTGTGCTTGTTCTGCTGCGTTGGTCTGAAAGATTGAACAGTTGGACATGTGCATTCAAAAGTTTAGAGATTGTCAAATGATGTTCACATGTAAAAGTTAAAGTGCATTTTAGGTGCATTCAGACATTTTATCCCAAAATTCAATATCTCTAACTTTTTGCAAGAATTGTAGAAACACAAGTACTATTTAATTTGGTCTCTACATTCCATTTCTACTTACTACTAAATCTACTTAACCGTGATAGAAAAAGGTTTTCAGGCACTAAATAATGAATTAAGATTCAATATTCAAGTTTTCAAAACTACTAAAGATTAATTTGATGATGTGACTGTTGCACATTTGAAACACAGACAGTATCTGAAAACAAATACAAACATGCTTGTCTGCTAACTGCCTGTAACTGTTGACAAACCTGGTTCTGTTTGCTCTTGCAGACGCGCTCACTTTATGGTATCTCCCTCTTGTGGTATATGTAGGAACTACACTTACACTTGTACTGCAAATCTGAGACTGGCAGACAACATTTGTGGTTTTAAAAGCAAAAGAACAAAATGAAATGACAGACAGATTAAACAATTAACAAAAATATAATTTGTAATTGTTTGTGTGTGTCTAATGCAACCACACTTTTTGAAACAAAAACGATTTTTCCACAGAATTTTCATTGTGTGAAATTTTAAGGGTGTCTGAAAACTTTTTCCCACCACTGTAATAGTCACAGCCTGCATGAATTTGTGATTGTTCTGTTATTGTTTTATAGACCTACCATGAAATACTCGACTTGGAGGATGATAAAGAAGTAAGTTATCTAACACATCTTACTTCATCAAATGACTCAGCTGTCAATGTAAGAATATGACCGGGCTTTATCAATGTGCAAGTGCAAAGACTTTTTATTGACTATTCCTGTAGACATCCAGTTATCCAGTGGACTCTGAGATCAATGTAAGATAATCACAGACATTAACCATTACATTTCTTCTTGACATCATTATTTACAGTGTAAATATAGAGTGTTGTTTTGGGTTAATCTTTAGAGTAGATGTATGGATTTGAACAAAAGAAGCGCAGCTGGAGAGACTGTTGGAGCTTTTGCAGTAAGTACAGGTTGTCAAATTGTATATAAGCTAAGAAGGCAAACAATTGTAACTAAAGGCTAACAAGCTTTTACATGAGCAAAGGGGTTTATTAAAATATGTATTGTGTGTAAAAATACTAAGAGGAAGTATTTCAAATGTCACGCAGCTGAATCCAGCCGTGCATGTCATACCAAGACGTCTCAGAACAACCAAGTTCCTGTTATTCGGCTGAATGCAGAAAGATAACTCCTTATAAGTACTTGTTTATATAGTTCCTGTTTTTGAGCTGAGTGCAGAAACATAACTCTATATCTTCAAAGACCAAACCTGCCCTAAGTGGTTGGGTGCGGCTTTCTCTGCGTGTTCAATAAAAAGGCAAAAGGGGAACAAGGCCATTTGGAGATTTCTGTAGTGAGCGGCTGTCAGCGAATCAATACACAAAACAGTGTATAGATAAACAGATTTCGCTGGAGCACAACCTTTTAGCAATCATAAATTAAATTAAATAGTCAGACTCAGCTTTAAGCTTTTACGTGCACGGGGAGACACAAATGTGGCGCCTGAAACACAGGGAACTTCCACCACCTCCGTCTACGGAAATCTCCAACCAGCCACAACGTCTCCCAGTGCTTCTATTGAAGACACACAGAAGTTTTCGCCTCCCCCAACCTCGCAGGCCGGGTTCGGCCATTTACAACAGTTAGTTTCCTCATCAGTGCAAAACATACATATAAGGAATTGTTTTTCAGCATCCAGCCTAAAAACAGGAACTATATAAACAAGTTACATATAAGGAGTTATCTTTCTGCATTCAGCCGAATAACAGGAACTTGGTTATTCTGAGACGTCTTGGTATGACGTGCACGGCTGGATTCAGCTCAGCTGCATTTGAAACACTTCCTCTTAGTAATTAGACACACACAATACATTATCATAAACCTTAGCTCATATAAAATCTTGTTGGCCTTTAGTTACAATATTTTGCCTTGTTTGGTCAGAAACAATTGGACAACCTGTAAAACAGCAAAATCTCTAACAGCGGCTCACTACAGAGGTGGGACGAGGCCACATACCTGTTCTCCCCATGCATGTAAAAAACTTAAGTTGAGTATGACTCTATTATTTAATTTAACATTTGGTTGAAGGTTGATCTCCAGAGAAATCTGACTGTCTCTACACTGTTTTGTGTATTGGTTAAAGCGCAGAGACAAACCCTGGTGTGGGCCCTATCAGATCCTGCTCACGACCCACACGGCTGTGAAGGTCGCAGAAAGAGCCCCCTAAATCCATGCACAACACTGCAAGAAGATTCCTCCACCTGACCAGCTCGCCAACTGCTCCCCCCACTGTCAAAGAGTGGACACAGTGAATGATCACAAAAGTAAGAGGCTTGTCCCAAGAACAAGCTCCTACGTGGGAGATCTGAGGTGAGACCTTAGCTCTACCTCCTCCGTTGACTACGTGGGAAGACTGGGGGAGATTTCCGCTCACCTCCTTCGCTGAAACTGCTCTGGCAAACGCAGTTCAACGTTGAGACCAGTGCCGAGAGCTGGTCCCACCTACAATCAAGTTTATGACAGACTCTGTACCACCTGAAGAAATAGAGCTGACCGTTTTCAGCAAATTCAACAGCGTAACTCTAACATCTGACACACACTCATCTGTCCCACAGTTCCTCACATCACTGATAACCACTTTCATACTCACAAATATATATATATATATATATATATATATATATATATATATATATATATATATATATATATATATATATATATATATATATATATATATATATATATATATATATATATATATATATATATATATATGTTTTTTTTTGTTATTTTAGAAACGCTAAGGCTCAAATTGTGGACTTACATGTGGTGTTTTTAAATCTTTTCACTAATGCTTTCTTTGAGGTAAAGTCTTAATTGACTTATGAGTTTTTCAGTTTTACACAGTGATTTGTTTTATCAATATTTTTCATCTAATGCTTATGTTTAACCTTAGTGAGTTGCGCCGCCTGTGAGGGAGGGGCTGTGGTGTTCTTTTCCCAGCGTTAGGGCAGCTACTGATAGTATGAAATGTTTCTGCTTGATTTAGTCAGCAACTCACAAAGCTAAAGTTAATTTCATTTATGTTTTGTAACCTAATTGAGTTTAGATTGATTTTGGTTCATAAATTGTGTTTGATCAAAAGAAGGGAATTGTAATGGGAAAATGATCTTCTCCTCTTTCACATACTCTGTTTGTTATGTATTTGTGCCGTCCTTGAGCGCAGCAGAATGATATGCGCAGGACCATCTGTCCTACTGTTTTCAAACTGATACAATTGTCTTATACAGAGACAACTCTGTTTTCTGGGAAAACCAGTAAAATGCTGATTCATGTTAGACGACTCACTCTCTGTGAGCCAGTGTTTCTTTTCTCTTATCTGCTGTGATTTCAGTATAAATTCTAAGCCTGTCTACTTATCATTGGGATTGTTCATGGAACTCTGGACACACACACTTGTATGTCCACTCCTCCTTTTGTACAAAAGATGACTCTGAACTCCTTCTTCCTTAAATAAATCACCAAAAGACATCTGTAGTTTTCTCTCAACCTTATTCCACAATAATATATTTATTTTTTCAACGACACACTACAGACATCATTGACCAGGACTTGCTCAAGGACATGCAGACCAATGCACCAGACTCTGAAAAACAGCTCTGGTTAAAAAAAAATGCTATTCTAAACAGCTCATCTGTTTGGGTGGACCCTGAGGACAAACCGATTCTTCCCAAAGCACTTTTCAGATATGTAGCTATTTTGAGCCATGGGCTAAGGCATGTCTCGACAGGGGGGATGGTGTCGATGATAAATAAGTACTTTGCAGCATATGGATTCCACAACTATTCCAAAAACTTTTGTGCATGGTGCTTGATTTGTTCTAAACATAATACCCAGGGAAGGCTCAGGACAATATCAGGACGTATTCCGGAGCCCAGTTACCCTTTTGAATACATTTCTATGGACTTTATTGAACTGAATAAATGTCAAGGCAAACGATACTGTTTAACCATCATTGATTTGTTTTCTGGTTGAGCAGAACTTATACCAACAACAACGATGCATTGTCAGTGGCAAAAGCACTGGCCACAGTGATTGCACCAAGGTTTGGATTTCCTTCAAGAATTTACTGTGACAATGGGTCCCACTTCAGGAACACAGTGACATCTGAACTATCACCGATTTTTCCATACAAATGAAGTATTTCACCAGCTACCACCCTGAGTCTGCTGGGAGAATTGAACTGAATGGGACAATTAAAGCAAAACTCAGGAAGGCAACAGGGACAACAGCTTTTCTTTTCTTTATTTCTGCCAAACAGAGTCAATATGAGCTCAACACTGGTGTCCAGGTAGATTCTAAAACGGCCAGTTTGTGCGCAGTGCAGTCATTTAATGAACAGAGGATGTTACATCCTGTAATATTCCCTGAAAATGGATCTATTCTGGGCAATTCGCACTTGAAAATCACGTAAAATCATGTAATTGCCCCTTTGACCGTGTGTCAGCCACAGCTTTACTGTTTATAAGTGCGCCTACTGTAGCCTGTTAGTCCTCTAAAATGTCATATAATATTGAGGAAATACAGAAAAGATTTATAAATGCAGCTGATCTACATATAGAAAATACACCCACAAAAAACAAAAAAAAAAAAAAAAAGGTTCCGTTTTTTAGGTTTTTTTTTCTAAGATGGCTTTGCCCCCATGGCCCCCACCTATGCGCCTTCTACGCCCTTTTTTTTCTAAAACTGGACATTTGCCAATGAATGTCCAGGGGTGGCACAGGAAGAGACAGAGGATGTTGTTATCCTGTCCCTCCACACAGGTGAGCCCATAGACATAATATACGTAGACGCCTCATAGACTGACGCTGCCTATTGGAGCGGACGTATCAGTGCGGCGCCATCTTGGATGGGTCTCCAATGCTCCGCCCCCCGCATTTATTTCTACTGAGGAAGGTGTATTCCTCAACTACAATGATCATAACTCCCCGAGTTTTTACCGGATTTTCACACAGTTTGGTTTGTTACAAACGGCAGAGACTTAGTTATGATACAGGACGCTGTCACACATTGAAAAATTCTGCTTTCATGTAGAAATACTTTGTATTACGAGGTTTAACTAAGACATATGGTAAACTATGGCATATTGATAAATGTATAAATGAATGCATTTTATATTTTAATAAAGAAACAAGTTTGATTGTTCATTTGAATTTATTTCTCTCTCTCTCTCTCACACACACACACACACACACACACATTAAAAAGTGTAATAAAAAAACATGTACTACACCGTTGCAATGTATGTGGATGTGGCAGGAAGATGCAGAGAATCCCTCAGGTAACTGTAGGCTTTCGGACCATGGAGGTGCAGTGTGAGGGCAAACTATCTCTGGTCTTTGGTGTATTCATGGCCCCGCTTTGAAAAGAGGTCTACCTGAAGATCTGAAATTCAGTTAAACTAGTTAGACAGACTAGTTAGAAAGTTCCCTTGAAATAATACCTTTTGTAAAGTCGGACAAATAGTGTAAACAATATACAATTCAAGGTGGTATTATCAATTTATTTTTACCAGAGAAGAAGCCAAGCCTTTCATTCAACTCCTCATTTATAAGGTTCTTTTCCTTCAGATCTTCCAGAAGACTCTTTACAGTTTTCTTTGCTCTCCGTTCTCGGGTCTTTGTATTTTGTTTCTCCCGCTCTAGACTCTCCACTCTAGCCAAAGCTTCACTGAGTCTGGCCTTTAGACGAGTAGGAGAATAGGGCAATGCATAGGAGTGGTCCTAGTAGAAAGAAGGATGAAAATATTTTCAGTGATGTTCATATCATACCACTCACAGTTGTTTGGTGCATATGTGCAGGCACACATTCTTAATTTCTTACCCGTAATATCACTGCCAGCATCATGAGTATGGGAAAGAGAGAAAGGGTGCGTGTATGAGAGAATGTGAGTGAAAGAAGGTGTGTATTTGTTCACGTGTGTATTTATTTATTTATAACATATACTCATTCACATATAAGTGTATGAGTATTTCTGAAAAGAGTTGCAGAAAGCAATGGAGATATTTTGATATGACCACAGCCGTGATGCTCACAGCTGTATGGGACATATCAAATAGCCTACAAATACTCACATTATTGGGCTGAGGTTCACTTTCAGGAAAATGCTGAGAAAGGGCCACTGGTAGGCTCTCTTCAGCTTTCCTTGAAGTTTGTGTGTTCCTTGTCACTACAGGCTAAAATATAATAAACATAATACTTAAAAACAACTTAGTATCCCACAGTGTATTTTAATACACAATACATCACTAATACATGCAGAAATATCTAACGGTTTTACCGTTTTTGTTTTACATATGAATCATAGACATCTCTGTTAGCATGTAGAGTAAAATACACCTACTCTTTGGAGATGACATGGGAAGTTGAAGACAGATGGGGTCGCACCATCTCTAAGCCTGACAATCTGACTCGTCCTGTAAAAATCATCAGGCTGGAAGTGTTCACTGCAGAGATTTGACGACTCAGTCACAACAAAACCCTCCCGTCTTTTAACAATCTGGTATCAATACTGCACAAAATACGGGCATAATTGCTCGCTCTCCGTTGACTCTGGTGCTAGCGTTGAGTGGAGAGACCCAACCAATATGGCGGCGACGCTGGATCACGCTCCAGCACGTCATGAGGCGTCTACGTATATTATGTCTATGTGCTCACCTGTGTGGAGGGACAGGATAACAACATCCTCTGTCTCTTCCTGTGCCGCCCCTGGACATTCATTGGCAAATGTCCAGTTTTAGAAAAAAGGGCGTAGAAGGCGCATAGGTGGGGGCCCTGGGGGCAAAGCCATCTTAGAAAAAAAAAACAAAAAAACGGAACCTTTTTTTTTTATATAATTTTTTTTTTTTTTTTTTTTTTTTTTTTTTGTGGGTGTATTTTCTATATGTAGATCAGCTGCATTTATAAATCTTTTCTGTATTTCCTCAATATTATATGACATTTTACACTTATAAACAATAAAGCTGTGGCTGACACACGGTCAAAGGGGCAATTACATGATTTGACGTGATTTTCAAGTGCGAATTGCCCAGAATAGATCCATATCCAGGGAATATTACAGGATGTAACATCCTCTGTTCATTAACAGCTGTACTGTGCGTAAACAAAGAAAAATTAATATCTAAATTCAAGAGTTATATGTCTTAGACGATCAATTAATATTAAAACATATATATATATATATATATATCACTAAGAGCATGTGATGTAGTTTAGGCTGAAAGAGTAACTGTAGATATTAAATGTCCTGTGACAATGAAATGTCTATGGTTTCTGATCTGGATTTTGATTCTGTCTAATATTCTTCCTGAAGTGAAATTGGCTAACAGTATTGGATCTAAGTTCTGTATTCTGACTCACGCAACTTTTCTGTTTTACATATTACGACTGAGATGGAAGAAAAAGAAGTCTGTCTTACAGTCGACTCCTGAAAGACCTAAAGTTGTCTTCATCAAATTCAACCTGAATGTAGCGAGTACAGAGATCTAGTGTAGATGATCTAAAGTCTGACCAAGTAGTGATGTGAGTTAGACTCCATCACAGTTTTACAAATTTTAGTATTTGCAAAGCATAAAATTAGTAAAGAAAGATTATAAATTTGTCAAACACAGATAGAATATTTAGTCTAAAAGTTAAGTGAGAAATGTAGGAATATTGCTCCGTCTCACTTCGAGGCTGTTACAAAAGCTTCGAAGCAACAAACTGTTGGACAAATGTTGACATTATTATAAATAACAGGTTATAGCAGGTTGCGGATTGTGATGTTGCTGTATTAATGTCTCTATTAAGAAATATGATACAAACTGCAGATCAAAAGTGATAATAGACATAATTAAAATGAATAAAGAGGCAGACAAAGCATTGTCTGTGTTAAAAGAAAGCATGCGAATAAACTAGCTTTTGAAAATTCTGATTAAAATAAAAATGTTCCATCTATACGCAGCAGAGAGATGGATACTCATCAGAAGAACTGATGCACAATACCTCAGTAGCATAAGAAAACAATAGTTTAATATAGTTTAAAATTAGACAATATTGAAGAAGTTTTAACACTATGTTACAGATAATTAGCTTCAGCAGTGACTGGATTTAAAAAGACTTCGGTGAAAACAGGGGTTTTCCAGTAACAATGTAAACCACACATCAGTTACACGCATTTCTGACAAGTCCTACATTCATCTTAACACAGACTAGAACAATATATGAAGTAATACTTTCAGTTCTGAATTAATAAAACAACAAGGAAAAAAAAACAGTTCAGCACAAAGAAGAACAAATACATTTCTAAAACTGAAAACAGATAATACCTTTACAACACAGGTTAAAAAACTAACATAGCATTGTTTGCTGTAGGTGGCTGAGATTAAAGCATCGACTGAGGAGTGAGAAATGTTAAAGGTTTAAAAATAAACATCTCACAAAATGGTCTGGAGAATGTTAGGCTTCAGTTTTAATGAGAGAAGATGACAAGACATAAACCAATGTTGACAAGTTAAGCCTTGTCCAGAGAAAAAGGCCTGAACTAAAATTAGAATAAACACAGAGAGGTCATAAAAGGTCACTTAGAAAGAGTCTGAGATAAGAGTTATAAAGAACACTGAGTCATCAAGGAGTTGAAGATTCTCAAGAGAGACCATAAAACAGATTTCTGGAACAAATAATGTTTGAGACAACATCTAACAGAAATACAAAGTTAAATTCCAACAGATTAAAAGGTGCAGAGGAGAATTCTACAGAAACAACACCTTCCTGCTGCAGATCAAGAGAATGGAGTCTTCATCAAAAGTTTTCAAACATCAGGTTCGCTGGGAGAACAGTGAATGTCTCATGAGAAGGTCTGGTGTCATCTTTAACACTGTCGACCTGTACACATCAAATCAGGTAAAAAAGATTAATTATTAAAATTTTAAAAGAAGCAAATACAATGCCAAGTAATTAAGGGTTGTTAGAAACAAGTAGTTGCTCTTTGAGAAATGAGTTAGAACTGTGAGAGGAGTCCAGCTGAGACAGAAATATTAAACAGATTAATAATATTAGTGATTTGGCAATGATTCTTAAGAAAAAGAATCAAAGAGGGGATATATGTGAAGTTAGAGTTTATTAAGCTTAAAGGTTTAGAGGACTATAAAATATCAACAGAAAAGAGGGATAATTATTTAGATTATGATTTAGTTGTAATGATACCTTCACAGATTTACATTAAATTTTGGGATAGTCTTCTATATAGGTTTATTTTACTGAATAAAACTCAGTAGGAAAAAAAAAACAGTAGTAATACAACAACATTTTATTGCAAAACTCCTCTGATATAGATCACAGTGGTGAGTAAAGACTTGTCTGAATCTCCATGGTAACGCTCAGAGGGAGGAGTTAGTGAAACTCAGATAAACTGAATGAATTAGTTTGTATCATTATTAACAACAGGCGGCTTAATGAATAAATGTAAACAGGGCATTTAACAGGGCAAAGACTCTATCTTTGTGACAGACAGAGTCTGTGAAAGACCAGCTATTTAACATGTTTCTGTGAGAGCAGCTATTTAACATGTTTCTGTGAGAGCAGCTCAGAGACATGCTGCTGTCGTCATTAGAGAACTCTAGTTATTTTACGTTTGGATTGGATCTTTGGATTGTTTAAGGGACAAACTGCTTATGAATTTAGAAATAATTTTGACGATAATTGGACTAATAATTAATCAGTGGACATGAGGAAGAATATACTGGTTTTGAACAAAGTAGAAGTTTTAAACATACAGCTGTAGCTGAAGATTTAACATTAGGAAACAATTTAAAAGTAACTTGCATATGATTAAATAGTTTGAATTGAAGTTGAATTATGGAGCAAATAAGAGAATAATGCATAAACAAAGAGGTCATCTACTTAAAAAAAAAATTGGATTTAATCAGATAGATGTAATGATGGGAAATTACAATTACAAGTTAAGAAACAGAATAATTAGTGAAGATTAAAAATAGAAGAATAGAAAGAAAAGAGGTTATTTTAAGACTTTAAGAAAGAAACTGAAAAAGAGTTGGTCCATGGGATAGTTTATTTTATTAGTGGAGGAAATTTTAGTTAGACGAGTCACACGTGAGGATTGTATTAAAGGATTAAAAGGATTTTATGATAAGGTCAATTGATATTAAGACATTATTTGGTAATGGCAAGGTTTATAGTAATGGTTATTTTGTTTGTTGATGTTTATTAAAAGAATAGTTAGTTGTGTGACAAAGTTGTTGGATAGTTTAACGAGGAATTGTGAGAAGTTTTTAGAATAAATTACTTTATGGGCCTATCTTAATTTAATCAGATATAAAATCTATTAATTAGAGGTTATACTTTGCTGCACTTCAGTAGAGTTCAGTTTAATATAGAGTTAGTAGAACATAAAAGAGGTAAAAATATGTTTATACATTATTAAGAGGGTTTGTAATTGAACATTTTCTTAATGAACAGATATGATAGGGTTAAATCTGCTGCAGGGATATGTATCCTTTATTCACCAGAACCAAAGGGAAATAGTGACAGTAACTAGGAATTGACTTATTATTAAATATAACACTGAGGAAAGTATAGTAAACTTTAAATTGAACAAAGACATCAAAAGAATTGGAGACTAAATTAGACATTTTTTCGGACCAACTTAGAAATGTATTAAGAGGACACTTAAGGAAAATTAATAAAAGTTTATCCCGCATTAAATAGTTTTGATATGATCTGCGTAATCTGTGGCTTTTTTTCTCAGTTAACGTGAATAACATCTTGAAAAACAGATCTGAGAGGGGACTAGCGCCACACTGGAAACTTTCCACGGAACATGGGGTCGAGACCTACGTCATCAGAGGGTTTTCCAGCAAAGCTTTAAGAAATCAGAGGCTTACCTGAGGTGTTCTGGAGAGAATGGAGAGGAGATGCATCGCTCACGACATGGAGTTGGAGAAGGACGGCAGCGACGGTGTTCGAGACGGCCATTTGCGGAGGCGAGGCCGGCATGAGGAGATGAGGTGAACGGTGTTGGATGTGACCTGTGGACGACGACCTGAACAGCGAAGACTGAGCTGTTTCCAGGTCAGCGGCAGAGCGGACCAAGGAGAGGAAGTGACGTGCAGCTGATAGTCAAGGAAGTTCTAAGAGCCAAGGGTGCGAGAAGAAGAGCCCAAGAAAATGTCATAGCGTCATCGCTTGGACTGTTTCCATGGCGACAGGAGGAGTTCCTGTTTGTGAGCATTACATGTGATTTGGAAATGTAATAGATTTAGAAAATGTGGTTTAAATTTGACATAAGAGGGGACTTGGATGAATAACGAAATTATACTAGTTCCATAAGAGAAGAACTGAGATGAAATGCATTTTTTTTATTACACTTTTGTACTCATAAGTATATTTTTGTATGAGTAATTATTATTCTTGCATGCTTCACCAGTGTTCATTTTATGACACTTTTGTACTCATATAATTATATTTCTGTATGAGTAATTATATATTCTTGCATGCTTCACCAGTGTTCATTTTATGACAATTGTACTCATGAGTATTATATTTAACATGAGTAATTATATATTCTTATATTTCATGCTGTAACAGTGTTAAGTGAAGGTACGACAAGTTAACCATATGTTGTTATGGTAAAGACGAAGGGGGATCTACTGGGAATTGTTTGAGCTAAATAAGTATAATTTGGATCCGTGTGATGAGTGTAATGCACATGTATGAACCAGTTGTAATGTTTAGCAAAGACGAGACCTAGAGGTCTCGAAGAGGGGATATGTGGTGTAATATTTTATATGCTATGTGTCTCAAACCATGCAAACCCAGTTAGTTATTCATTTAAACATTTTAATATAAAAGATAAAACCTAATGTCAGACACACACACAGGAAGGACCAGATAAAGACGCAGGTGTCTGTCATCAGAAGTGACAGAGCCAGGGGAGGAGTAGCTCAAGGCCAGACAGAAATGACATCAGGCCCAGAGCCTTGCACAATGATATCAGAAAGAGTTATTACTTTACTGATATCAAAACTGTATAAAAGCTTATGTCTACTGTTCAAATGTTAGTAGAGCTTGGGCAAAGTCTACTCGGGTCATTATTGTGTTGGCTGTGAACAATAAAGACTCTATGGCATGGAAATCTGGTGTGCGTTCACAACTTATTCCACACAAGTAGTGCCAAAGACTGAGGGGTCAGTTTTGACACTACAGTTAGTTCCAGAGGAAGTCCTACAGGAGATTTCCAATTTCATACAGAAGGTACAACTCACACAGCACAACAAGAGCAAGGATCGCCAGATCAAAAAGTTCCAGATTTTGGCCAATGGACAACAGCGACACAACCCAGACCATCCTAGGTCTAACAAGGATATTACACCAGCCACCCGGGCAGTGTTGGGAAAGTTCACTTTCTACAAGAACTAGTTCAAAGTTCAGTTCACAAATTTTAAAATGAACTAGTTCAGTTCATAGTTCAAACTTCAAAATTTTGAACTAAGTTCACAGTTCCAAAAATGAACTAGTTCATAGTTCTTTTTTCCATATGTTGCTGTGAGCTATTATTTTTCAAAATTATTGCCACAGCCCATATACAGTAGAATCACAGACAGCAATTTAATTTTCATATCCAATTTTCAATCCTTATCCAACCAGGGTTTACATTAGCATTGAGGGGACATTGTTGCTTTAATGCTTTGTTGCTGTCCATTCACTCCACACTAGTAGCAGCTGCAGCTTTCAACCCTACAGTACATTCTCAAGAACATGAGGAAAAACGTGCTGCTTGAATGGTCTTTTTTAATGAGGAATTATTCAAAGAAAAACAGGACAGTAATCATTAAGGTGAAAACGTTTTTAAATTTTAATAATTTTCCATTGTCCACATGCTAAAACAGAATATTGGAATCCTGGAAAAATAGACCAGGCAGGTTCAACAAACAAGTTACATGAATGAATTTAAATGATCATACGCCTTACTACATGCTGCTGTCGCCTCCATGCTTTATTTTTTTATTTTTTGATGACGCGTCACGCATGCGTGGATGGCGGCGGTGCGACACAGGTGGCTGGTGTTGCCAGGTTTGGTGTTTTTCCGCTACATATTAAGACCCGTTTGCGGCTAGTTTGCGGTGTGTTTTAGCCGGGTTTTCGCATGGAAGGCTCTATAGAAATCTGGCACCCTATTGAACGAAGTTAACCTGAGAGAGCGTGCCGTTCACAGACACCAGAATGAACGAGTTCACAGTAACGTTCATCAGGCAGTAATTCAGCACGTTCAGTTCACGTTCGCCCAAAATATGAACGAGTTCATGAACTATCGTTCAATGAACGCGTTCAGGCACAACACTGCACCCGGGACAGATGGGTAAAGAACCTCTCGGACAGAGTTCTCACCCAAACTGAAAATGAGGTTCTTGAAAAAGGGCTTGATTTCTCAGTTGCTCCAAGGCACATCCCCAAAGTAGACATCATTACAGCAACAGAATCGGCCATAAGGAACAATAAATTGTCTGGTAATGAAGCTGAAGAACTGAGACTCAAGGTCACAGCTGCACTGGCCAGTGCCAAACCACCCCCCTCCAATATCACCCCGGAGCAAAGGAGGGCTTTGTCAGCACTGGAGAAGGACCACAGCATCACCATTCTGCAGCAGACAAAGGAAGATGCACTGTGATCCTGAACACAGACGACTACGAGTCCAGTATCCACAGCCTACTCAGTGACACCAGCACCTATGAGACACTGAGAAGAGATCCAACAAGTGGGTACAAGAAGAAGGTCATAGACTGTCTGCAGAGGCTGGAGAAGGACCAAGTCATTGATCGACCTCTGTACTCCAGGCTTTATCCTGGGAACACTACTCCATGTATTTACCACTTACCCAAAATACACAAAAAAGAAATTCCACCTAGAAGAAAGAAGAAGAAAATGTAGCCAAACACCTGGCTATTTTTTTTTTTTTGGCTCCATTGGTAGGACACTCACAACACCATATCATCAACCCACAGGACTTTACTAACAAAATCAAAAATCTACAACTAGAAGCAGATGAGACTATTGTGTCCTTTGATGTCACATCACTTTTTACTTGTATACCCACCAATGAAGCACTCGTGGTGGTAAGGAAGAGATTACTACATGACACATCTTTACAGGAGAGGACAAACCTCACCCCGGACGTATTTGCAGTTTACTGGAGATATGTTTGAACACTACTTATTTCCAGTTCAGAGGTACCTTCTACAGACAAAAACATGGCTGTGCCATGGGATCACCTGTCTCCCCGATTGTGGCTGACCTGTACATGGAGGAAGTAGAGAACAGAGCTCTGGTCTCTTTCCCAGGTGCAGTGGTTCCCAGTCACTGGTTCAGATATGTTGATGACACATGGGTCAAAATCAGAACCCAGGAAGTAGAAGCCTTCACAAAACACATCAACGCAGTGGACAAGAACATCAAGTTCACCCGTGGAGATGCCATAGCAAAGCCCTGGAGACTGTGGATACCCCAAATGGACTTTGTGGACGCAGCGCCTGCCGATGTTCAACCCAGACGGCGACATCTGTGTGGATGAGCAGCTCTCTCGATTCAGAGGCAGATGTAGCTTCAGACAGTACATGCCAAAAAAACACATCCTTACCTGCAGTTGCCCCAAATTAATTTTTTTTTTCCATTTAGTGTAAAAAATAATAAAAAAAATAAACAGTTACCAGGACAGAAATTAAAAATAAATAAAAGACAGGCTTACCATAATTACTGTAGCTTTTGATGATTGAACTGCAAGAGTGAGAAAAAAAAGATAACTATTGAAATTCCAAATGGTCCCATTAAAATGCATTATGTTTATGTCCATGTAATTAATGCATTAAATAGGTATACATTCCTTTAAAAAATAATAGATAAAATGGTCCACACAGGGTCTTGGTTATACATGTCTTTGTATGCACTCATAGCACATTCAGTTATGCATTGTACTCCTGTTACAGATGTAGCCATGCTGATAAAAACGAAAATAAATAATGAACAGAAATATGTCAAGATCAGTGAACTAAGCATGGAACAGTTTTTAAATGCTGGTAAGCCACAGTAACACACTTGCACCTAGTTGTAAACAGCTATAGATTTTTACTTAAATTAAAACAGCTTGCTTTAAAACCTTGATTTTTATTTTTATTGTCGTTTCTCATTGCCTATTTTTTCTTCCAAGCTTTTATCTAAGTTTTTCATCCCACTAGTCACTGAAGACATCAGTGTATTCGATGAGACGGGGACTAAGGTGGATTCAGATGTCTTTGAAGAAATTGTACAGCAGCCGAATGTTGATGTGTTTACCATCAGACTGGGCACAGGTAAAATTTTCATTCCTACTTTTCAGTGTATTCCATAATATTATATTTCTGTGTTTTAATAACAGTTTTTCACTGTTTTTTGACCCAAACTAGATGAATTTTCCCTGGGAAGTCCATCTACCTCTTTAAATAGGACTTCATCTCCCCATCCACGAATTGATGTAAGCAGTTCAGGCACCAGCCAGGATGAGACAATTATCCTTGAAATATTATCCAGTGGCTCTAATGACACAGTAATCCTGGAAGAGGATGACAGCCCTTCTTGTAAACGACACAAAGAAGAGCAAGATGCCAAACAAGTATGTTTTACTACTAGAACATTTTATATGAATTTACCTGCTGTGTAAATGTTTGTGAAAGCACTGGATTAATTCTGTTAATATTATGCCTTATCAGGACAGCCCCACCACGCAATGTGCAGGAGATGTATGCAAAAGGCATTGTTGCACTATTCCCATACTTGATGGATCCATATTCCAAAAATGGATATGTAAGTCATTCCACATCTTGATGACTTTTAAATCAGTTGTCATAAGTCTTAATTGATGCATCTATAAAAATGATTAGTGCCTTACAATTATTAACTATACTGTTGCTTACATTTAAGGAACATTTCTACGATGGTGAAAGCAGAACGGATTACTTGGCATGGCGGCTTAAAACTATCCAAAGGAGGGACAGGGCTGGAGGGAGGAAAGAGCAGAGACCAGGCACGTGCACACATAGACATCAAAGGGGGCTTGAGCACCTGCCCTTTTTATTCCTGGAGAGAAAGTGCCCTTTTTTCTGGGGCGCTTTTTTTTTTTTTTTTTTTTTTTTTAATAATATATATATTCCTGTTTGCGCACAGCTTCCCTGTCAAACAAATATATTTATTGAAGAATAGTATATCTAAATATCAGTGCAGGAGTTCTGAAGCGCTCATTGAACCCCCCCCTCCCTTCCCCCTTTGCGCGCAGCGGCGCACATCGACGCACATCAGCTACACAGACACACACCTGCAGGCAGTAGCAGCCCCTCCCAGCAGTGTTTTTCTTGGTTTGTGCTGAGGTGAGTGGAGTTGGCGATGAACAAAAGATTAAAATACAAGTGCCTCGAATAATGCTCGAATTTACTGCTGATTAGCCAAAGGCAAATATAACTTAGCATTGTTTTGCTAGCAAAACCTGTGTTTTGCTAGCATGCATGCCTCATGAGCTACTAGACTAGAGCTGTGTAAGGGATAATCGCTATACATTATCCTCCTGCTTATTACATGGCTACCTACCAAATAAATAAATAATTTGACACAAAATATTAAAAGGGAGTTTATTGATTTAAACCCGATTGTATTGCTTCCGCTAAAGAAAATAGTACGCTCCGTCTCTACGGTAAGAATCCTGTGAGTCCATAGCAACGCTCTGTTTTTCATGGCAACGGTCTGTTATACTCCGCACAGCGGTCTGTTATCAAGAAATAACAGACCGCATTCTACATTGAAGATCAACCAAGCCATGTAATAAAATAAGTTAATAAAATAAGAACGTCCCCAGTTAGTTAATGACTTACATCAAGAGTCTTTCCCCCTGAAATTTAGACATCTAAATTGGTGAATCTAGAAGAAATCTACAGATGCAAACAGATGGAGGATAGGCTACACTCTAAAAAATGTAGTAAATCTGAGTAACTGCATCTGTACATTAATAAATAAAACTGAGTAGAAATAAGTTAACATTAAACATTAAAAACTTGTTTTTTATTTCCTCTATACCTTTATAAAAAAGTATTCCATACAACCACAAATACATACATGACATTGGTTTTTGTTTAATTTTACTTAATTTTTACTCAATTATTTTGGTAAGATTAATTCAAATAATCAAGTAAGATTTTCAGAGATTTTATTAAGTTAATTAAGTTAAATATTTACTACGCCACAGAATATTTTTTGAGTGTAGTAGGTTTAAAACAAACTCCATCTAAATGTGGATTTTGAAGGTTTTATTTGATGATGGTGATGTGCAGTCCTCCCTCAAATGTGAAACTAGGTCCTTGTCAGTCACCATCAGTTATTGTGTATGTGTACATGCATAGAAATAATAATATTATGTATTTGATTAAAACATTAAGGCAATTCAGTATTCTGATGCTTAGTGTGTGAAGCTAAAAAGTTATTTTGCTTGTGAAACAAAAACTATTTAAACAATTAATTTTAATCATGCTTGCAGGCAGGCAGCATAATGCCAAAAAAGAGAGGATACAGAAAAGGAAGGAGAAGGAGCGCCAGGAAACAGCCAAGAGTAGCAAATCACTAAATGCATGGTTACAACCAGTTACCAGAAGCAAAACCCAAGAGAGAACAGATAACTCAGATGCTGAAAGTGTTAGACCTGACCTCTGTTAAAGACACTGAGAGACAACAGTGGACAGGATATCTTTCCAACACTGGTGGAAATGATAAGAACTTATGCAACAATTCCAGTGTCAACAGCAACAGTGGAGAGGTCATTTTCCAAGCTCAAACTGGTTAAAGACACACTCAGAAGCCTATGCACCGGATCTCCTCCTCCTGGCTATTGAGAAAGACATTCCTGTAAACCACAGTGAAGTAATAAACATCTACAGGGACATGGCCCCCAGAAGGTTACCGCTGTAAGGGAGGAAGGAGAGACAACCAGGGAATGGAAGTAACAGATTTTATTTTGAAGTAGAAGACCCTTGTTTGTAAGAATTTTATTAAGTTGCTGTATTTTTGTATTTTTTCAATCATTTTTGCAGTGATTTTTTCAGTAAAGTTAACAAAATAGCAGCAACAACCCTCTTCAGTTTAGAGTGAATATTTGTGTTGATTTAAAAGTGTCATGTGTTCTGATAACACTAAAATAATTAAAATGATGTAGTGCCTTGTGCAAAAAAATAAACAAATTATTAGTAAAACACACCCCTTTGCTTATTTTGGTTATTCTAAATATATACTTGAAACTAGTAGCATAGCCTTTGCTGCTCTATAAACCTAGTGAATACTAAGGAGACCATGGTTTCTGTGTGAACTGATTATTTTGTAGAATTTTGAAAATTAGAGTTTGAGGAAGATAAAATTAATTAACTTTTTTAATTATTTTTTTTTAAAAGGAAGTCAGTGTTGCATTAATTTATATACTTTTTTGTTTTTTAAAAAAGACAAAAAATACATAATTATGAGAAGTGCCCTTTATTTCACTTGAGCCCCTGCCCCTCAAAATGTCTGTGCACGTCCCTGGCAGAGACAATAACAAAGAAAGAAAAGAGATGAGGACAGACAGACTAAGAGATAAGCCTAACTGGCAAAAGAAAAGCTACAGTGTAGTCTTTCCATGGATTTGTAAAATATAATGCACTTAAAGCTATTCACAATAGGGAAATAGACTTCTGTATACAAAGGTAAAGCACATAAAAATAAAAAGACCTTTTTTTCTTTTCTCCCTCCTCCTAGGGTGGACGCAAACCTCTGACCTGCTGGGTGATGTGTAACCCCCACCTGTGCTCCAGTGTGAGGGCCCCACCCCATCTGTCATCTACCTTGATGTTGGCTGCGGCCCCATCCACTATTGCACACTCAGAGTGGACACTGGGCACTGCCAATATAAATGTTTTTATTTGTGAAAATGTTTGTGTATTTCTATGTATTTTTCAACTGTCCTGGACAGGAATGTGTCCAGGCCTGTCCGTCCTGGGAGTGGATCCCTCCTTCTGTGGTTCTCCCTGATGTTTCTCTTTTTTCCCGGCTGGGTTTTTTTGGAGTTTTTCCTGACCCTGATGGAGGGTCTAAGGACAGGGGATGTTGTCTAGTGCAGTCTGTTAAGCCCTTTGAGGCGACTGTTGTTGGGATATTGGGCTATACAAAAATAAATGTCTTGTCTTATATAATTGCCAAAAAATAGCATTTTTGTATTTGTCTAACTTGGAGAAACAGACCTTTAAAGCTCCATAGGGTATGTCCCAAAGTATTTATTTTGAATCCACGTTTCCTCCACTTGCATGCTCTCCTCGTTTCTTTGCATTGCCTAGATAGGAGACTTGGAAAAGTTAGAAGATTGAGGAGAGATGACACAATAGGACATGCTTTCTTCTTCCTGTTGCGACGTCTGTTTAAGATAACATTTACACATATAGAATGATCCGTCTGTGTAGAAAACTACAATGTCTCCTCACAGAAGTCTCCTCCATCTCTCTCCTCACATCACAGAGAAGCATTAAGAAATCTAGAACCGCGAAGAACTTCCACTGCAAGAAGTGGTCGAGGTTGCAGAATTAGCCAAACGTAAATTGGCAGAAAAGGGAGCTATGAGTTCTATCTCCTCCTGTTTCTGTTTCTACAAATGCCCAGGGAGGACAAACCAAGCACTAGTCTAATCTGGTGCCATGCTGGGTAAAAAGCTGCAAACTAAGAACTAAGAAAGATGGACATTACAAACCACTTTACAAGGACAACAATACAAGTTCTAACATTTAAAAGAAAAGGCTCTCAATATAAAAAATACTTTCTTACAAAAAAAAGGAAGAATGACCTATTTTTCATATATACTTACAAAATAGGCTACTCAACTTTAGTTTAATTTCTATGGTCATTATAAGGCCAAAGTGCAAATAATAATGTTTTATGGCACTTGAGAAAAGATAAACAGTCAAGCATACTTTGATTATATAAAAATGTCTTTGGCCTGTCATTTTCCAGTGTGTACCTTAAGTATAAGGAGTTTGGCAACACTGGTTTAAATATTATTTTAGATCAAGTAAATGTCACAAGAATTAAATAATCATCTGTTCAAGACTTTGTAGTTTACAATGCACTATTATACTGACTCCTTGTAGCCTACACTAGTTCTCAACTTTAGGAGATGTTCTAGTAGCGCTAGAGAAGAAGCTGCACTTTTCATCTAGAGCTAATGCACCAACTTTCCACAACCGTGCTGCCCTTTCTAATATGCAATAAAAAACTATCAGAAAACACATTACTTACTTACAAGTTCTTTCAAGAACTTTAAAGTGACTCAGCCAGTAAAAAAAACATTGAATGCTGCGATCTAAAAATCAGATTGTCTATGATCAAACCATTATCGCCATCTGCTGGTCTTTTCTCAACACTACACAATTCTTCCTCTCAAAAAACCATTAGCGTTAGCTTATTGCCACATGGCGGATATTTAATAGTTCTTTATGAACAGTTTCATCTATCTTAAACTAAGAACGAAGAAATATGGACATGACAAACCACTTTAGGAGGACAACAATACATTTAAAAAGAAAAGGCTCTAAATAACTTTTATTAAAAAATAATATTACCGTTAAAAATGGGTCATTTATGTGTTTATTAAGAGATAATAGCTTTGATTAGTTAACTAAAACGAAATTAGCATGTGGGTTAGTTAGCTAGCTACTGTTACAAGTTAGAACCAGTGTGGTTAACTAATCGCCGTATTTTTTACATTGATAGCTAGCTCAGCTAATGATGAAAGATGTTGGCCTAGGTTTTGATTTACTATTACTTATACTTTTACTTAAGTTGGACTAACAAAGCCTCGCAAAAAAATAAAATCGATATTATGGACGAGGACTGGGTATGTCTGTCTATGGGACTCTTATAACAAAACCAGTAACTATTGATAAAACACGGCACGAATCTTTCCTTATTTAACCTAGTTCTACTTGGAAGTCCTAATAAGTAACAGTAGAATCTGAGGAAAACTATGAAGGTAAGTTATCAGAATTTGGTCTAGTAATATTGATTAAATACATCACATTAGCGTTGTACATTCGATTATTTTGCTTGCATTTCTATGAAACAATTTTAAAGAAATGTATTTAAATGTCTGTATATCTATATTTATAAGACTTTTTCCTACGTATAAATAATTATAGCAATATTACTTTGTCTATTAGCTAGACAGATTGATGGTGCTATGGTTACCATGTTAAAGAATGACATAAGACATATCTAATTCAAACCAGCCAAGAGGAAACAAAATAATATAATATATACATAATTTTCATAAAATCATTCTGTTTTTATTGTTTATATTAATTATTCAGTTTTATTGTACTAAATTTTATCATATCATAGGCACTAAGTTTAAAATACCAGTCTGTATTATACTCATGTTCACTGTTATGTTTTATAATTATTGCATCTTATTTGTTGGCATTTTGTAAGAGTAACAAAATTTATACTGACAGCGTTAAAATAAACTTGAACAACAATGGCGAGAGCCTTCAAGGTCACCAAATTTACTAATCTCCACTTAAAGGTCACAAAATGGCAATACAAGGGACCCAAATTACAACATAAGAATCAATGATTAAATCAACACAATTTTTTTTATTTTACCATGTACTTTCTGTGGTGTTTTATAGTGGTTTGACAAGAACTTATCGTCTGTCACTGTCTTGTAGCCAAACAACACCTGCTACACCTCAGTGACACGGAGGAGGAACAACAGTCCACATGCGCAACTGAACAGAAGAGGAGCATTTATCAGCAGAACGGATTGGTAGGGTTCAAATAATGTCTCTCCACTCTTTCATCCTTTCACAGAAAGGAGCAGCAACAGCCAGCAAATAATTAATTGAGCTAAGAGCATATCATGTAAGCCAGCCTTTAACAATGAAGAATCATGGTCTTGGATTTGTGGATTCACACTTCTGGACATCTGGAACATGAAAGGGCAGTGAGACTCTATAAGACCAGAACAGCCTGCTCCAATCAGAGTTAGTTTCAGGTCAAATCCCTCTAGAGATAAAAGCTCAGCTCTAGTATCAGTTGATCTCAGAATTGAAAAAGTCTCTTGGAATTAAGAGATGAAATGTCTTCACCTTGAAACTAAGTCCAGATGCCTTTGCGCCAACCTTTTCTTCAAGATTACCTTGATGACCTAGAACCTTCATAGACACGACATGAACAAGTGAATCTGATGTTCGACTCCTTCATGACACTGCTCATGACGGCTGAGGAGTGTCACTGTAGTAACACAGTCACAGGTCACTCTTTTCAAAAATTGGGATTGTCCTGGTTCTGCAGTTACTGTTGCTGTCAATCTCACTCTGTTACAGAGGCTGGTCAGCCAAGACAGCCCCGTAACATCCAAATACTAGAGGTACTAGAGGTTAATTACGTCAATGGACAGATGTTGGGTTATTTAGTTTCAAAAATCGAAAACTCCGCACACCAACTTGCAAAAGTGAGATTTATTCAGACTCAAACAAACATAAAAACAATCTTAAATAGTGGCCAGTACCCATGGTAGTGACGTCATCCATTAAGAAAATCAGTGAGAGAAAGTGTCACCTTAGTGAACAATAATATACAAATACACCAGCTGTACATTATCATCAATAGTTAAAAATAAAAAACACTGTCCTTATAGAGCACATTAATAACAAATAAATGTGCTTTATTCTAATAATGAAAATAAATAAAAGTTATTTATGAATACTTATATTAAATAGATACACAGTATGATACAATTCACAGTTATTGGATTACATTTACAGCAGCGCCTGTTTTCTGTCATGTAGCCACTCAGCTCCAGCTGTGCCCCAGTAAGAGAGGAGGAACAACAGGCAACGAGCACAAGCCAGGAGCATCTATCTGCAGAGAGGACGGTAGGATCCAGCCAGGGTCAATAATACTGCTTACAATTGTGCAGCATTTGAGTGGGTTAATTAGAAATGTTTTAATGGACCATATGACTGCAGCAGTAGACACTGTATCTAAATAAAAAAAGGTCTATAACATAATTATTTAGCTATGAATATCAAAATAATAAACAGCCTTACATAGCATTACTTAAGTGTGTCTGCCTTCCAGCCCCTCAGCTCCAGCAACCCCTCAGAGATACTGAAGAGGAGGGGAAGCCATCAAGCTCTGATGATGAGAGTCCATCTCCAGAGTGTCCAGGTAGGATTCAATTAGTGTTCATTAGTTTAAAACCTAGAACTGGGAGTATTCCACAGTCATGTACAATTCACAATACACTGCACAAGCTAACAGCTAAAGTTGTCTACAAATGACCAAAGTGTTACTCGGTGAGTCAAGACATTAGATTATTAATAACAAGAAGTGTGTCTGTCACTGTCTTGTAGACTTTCAGCTCTGGCAGGTCTTCGGTTCGAGAGAGGAGGAACAACAGCCAACAAGCACAATCCAGGAACGTCTTTCTCCAAAATGGACAAGTAGGATCCAAACAATATTTTAAGTACACTTTTATAATTTCTATATGAAAAGTGTCTATAACTTAATTATTTAACGAACAAGGTCTATTGTGTCTGTCACTGTCTTGTAGGCTTTCAGCTCTGGCGGCACTTTAGTCTGAGAAAGGAGGAACAACGGCCACCAGGCACAAATCAGGAGAGTCTCCCTGCAGAGAGGACAGGTAGGATTCAATCAGTGTCAATATTAGACAATTACACTAGTTATAAATGAAAAGTGTCTATAACACAATTAATAAACTTAATGTTGTGTCGGTCACTGTCTTGTAGCTCCTAAGCTTCAAATATATATGCATTAATTCAATAGTCTGAATTGAAAAAAATAAATAAGGCACTTTTACAAGAGCCTCCACACAGGAGCAGGATTCAGTCAGGGCTAATATTGCAGTGCATAATTAGACTAGCTTTATAAGCAAGGGGTCTATAACATAATTGTTAAGCTATGTAAAGTCACATAACAAACTGATGCGGTGTTATACAGTCTAACATCACCAATGTATACTTAAAGTGTGTCTGTCACTGTATTGTAGCCCCTCAGCTCCAACAGCCCCTCATCGAGTCATCAAGCTCAAGTGAAGACAGTCCATCTCCAGAGTGGCCAGGTAGGATTCTGTTTATGTTCTATAGAGATTAGAATTTAGTATGATAGTTTTATATGTGTTATTTTTCTTAAGTCAGTGTACAGCACTCTGTAAATAAACTAGATTGAGATTGAAATTGAGATTTCAAAATATGCTGAATATGCTTTTATCAAACAAGAGCATCATCTAAAATCTAAAATGTGTTATGAAAACTGTTTGACTGCTTTGTAGTATCTAATAGAATTAGTTCTGGTCACACCACAAGGTTTCAATTAAATGTAGATTACTGCTTAACCATGTTCAGTAAAATGTTTAAAATCTGTTTGGTGAAGCTGAGTTTATAAAAAATAGTTTTTATTATACTACATTTTTTGTAATAAGAAACACATTTTTAAGAATATAGCATGCACTGTGTCTTTGACTTTCATTGGGACAAAACTAGTTGTGTGAGTGTATTAGCTTGAGAATTGTCCTACAAACAAACTGCATTTCTCTATCTCCTCTGTCTTGACCCTTGATTTAATTCTTCTTATACATTGTCTAAACAGGTATTTTGCTGCAACTGGGCTTTGGTCTAAAATCAAAACAATTTACAACAAAAACATAGAGTTTAAGCTCAGCACATCTTTTACTCACACTGACACTGTTTTTGTCACCAGAGCCTCCACTTCAGTGGAATGAGAGAGAGGAGCAGCTACAGACAACGGGAACAAGCCAGGAGCATCTGTTTGCAGAGAGGACAGGGAGGATTCACAATACATCTCATAAAATGTACATTCTAGACTAGTACTATATACAGTGGAGATCGAAAGTTTGGGCACCCCAGGTGAAATCTTTTAATAATGTGCATAAAGACGCCAAGAAAAGATGGAAAAATCTACTAAAGGCATCAAATGACAGATTAGACATCCTTATAATAAGTCAAAAAAGTTAGATTTTATTTCCATCATTTACACTTTCAAATAACAGAAAACAAAAAAATGGTGTCTGCAAAAGTTTGGGCACCCTGCAGAGTCAATACCTTGTACTGCCCCCTTTGGCAAGCTAGGACCTGACAGTGCCATGGATTGTTCTCAATCATCGTCTGGATAGACCAGGTGATGTCAATCTCAAAGGTTTTAAATGCCCAGACTCATCTGACCTTGCCCCAACAATCAGCACCATGGGTTCTTCTAAGCAGTTGTCTAGAAAACTGAAACTGAAAATAGTTGACGCTCACAAAGCAGGAGAAGGCTATAAAAAGATAGCAAAGCGTTTTCAGATGCCAATATCCTCTGTTCGGAATGTAATTAAGAAATGGCAGTCATCAGGAACAGTAGAAGTTAAAGCAAGATCTGGAAGACCAAGAAAAATATCAGACAGAACGGCTCGCAGGATTGTGAGAAAAGTCAAAACCCACGTTTGACTGCACGATCCCTCCAGAAAGATCTGGCAGACACTGGAGTTGTGGTACACTATTCGACTTTAAAGAGATACTTGTACAAATATAGACTTCATGGAAGAGTCATCAAAAGAAAACCTCTTCTACGTCCTCAACACAAAAATCAGCGTTTGAAGTTTGCAAATGAACATATAGACAAGCCTGATGCTTTTTGGAAACAAGTTCTGTGGACCGATGAGGTTAAAATAGAACTTTTTGGCCGGAATGAGCAAAGGTATGTTTGGAGAAGAAAGGGCACAGAATTTAATGAAAAGAACCTCTGTCCAACGAGTTTCACGAGTAGAAGGAAAAATGGATTTAATAAAATTTCAGCAAATTTTGGATGCTAACTTGATGCCATCTGTGAAAAAGCTGAAGTTAAAGAGAGGATGGCTTCTACAAATGGATAATGATCCTAAACACACCTCAAAATCCACAGTGGATTACATCAAGAGGCATAAACTAAAGGTTTTGCCATGGCCTTCACAATCTCCTGACCTCAACATAATTGAAAATCTATGGATAGACCTTAAAAGAGCAGTGCGTGACAGACAGCCCAGAAATCTCAAAGAACTGGAAGACTTTTGTAACGAAGAATGGGCAAAGATACCTCAAACAAGAATTGAAAGACTCTTGGCTCGTTACAAAAAGTGTTTACAAGCTGTGATACTTGCCAAAGGGGGCAGTACAAGGTATTAACTCTGCAGGGTGCCCAAACTTTTTCAGACACCTTTTTTTGTTTTCTGTTATTTTGAAAGTGTAAATGATGGAAATAAAATCTAACTTTTTTTTTTACTTATTATAAGGATGTTTAATCTGTCATTTGATGCCTTTTGGAGATTTTTCCATCTTTTCTTGGTGTTTTTAAGCACATTAATAAAGATTTCTACCTGAGGTGCCCAACCTTTCGATCCCCACTGTATATGAACTATAACTTGACTATTAAGCTATTAACCTCCAAGTGATAAACCTGCTTATATACCCTTTAACTGTTTGTCAATGACCCAATTTGGTAACAGAACTGAAGCCAAACGGCAGCTATTTTTTTAACATGGATTCAATAGTTCCAGAAATGATGGTTGACGCTTTAACAAATATTTAATGTATATTCTTTAAACTAAATGAAAAGTGTCTGTAGAACTTGATATTAAGTTCAATGAATAAAATAAAATCCACATACACAGCTTCATTTAGTCTCTCAAGTAAGTCGACAATGTAGTGTTACCTCTTTACCCACTTAGTCAATAATGTAACTGCACTAAATTGTGTTAAATAAATGTCTGTCACTTTCTTGTAGGCCCTCAGCCCCTGCAGCCCCTGCAGCCCCCTGAGAGGTGGCTGCAGCAATACAACAATTAAAGATAAGTGTCTGTCACTGTCTTGTAGCCGCTCCTGCAGCCCCTGAGTGAGAGAGAGAGAGGAGCAGCTATAGCCAACAAGCACAAGCCAAGAGCGGCGATCTGCAGAAAGTCACGTTTCTGTGATAAAGAGTGGAAAGTTGTGTTTGTTTGGTCAGATAAAAAGTGCTTCTTTGTACCCTTCTCGGGCACCCAAATCTTTTTGCATCATGCCTCCATCCATTCACCCTGTTCACACACGTTCACACTTACGATGGTAAGCTTCCTCTGTAGCCACAGCTTCAATGGGGAAGACTGACTAAGAAACAGGCTGCCATACACATGGCGTCAACAGCCTTCTCCGACCTCCAACACACACAACGACGTGGTGTGGTGAAAGGCATGTGGGTATTTCTTTTTTAAGAAAATCATCATTCATCATTGGAGCTCAGTGGAGCACCATAGGAGTGAATGCATTGAAAACTTGGACTCAACAGGTCAGAGAAAAATAGGCTATTTGTATTATTAAAAATGCACACACATAATTGAAACAGAAAAAGCGTTTCAGAAACGCTTTTTCTGTTTCAATTATGTGTGTGCATTTTTAATCATGTAATTTGTGGTAAAATACAACATATCGTTGTATTTTACCACAAATTACATGATTTTACCAGTTAGTAAACCTATAGAAAATAATTAATTTAATTAGCTAAATTTACCATTACATTTATAGGCCACGCACATAGAAAGACCACTGTGACCATATACTGACTTGAAAAGAGCACATATTAACCAGTACTACTGTTACAATCTGCATAAAGTATTTTAATGTCAAAGCTCACATTTTTAATGTACGAAGGCATCCTGTATCATAACTAATGTCTGTCGTTTGTAATAAAACAAATCTGAATTGAACTCACTGAACATATACCCATATAATGTTACCAATTATATAATGATTAACGTTAATTATGTTTATTATTACGTTTGTGTATGTTTGCATTTTATTGTTGTGGATTACTTGGCACATTGAATTGATCTTTTTCTTTTTTTTTTTTTTTACAAATGTTCAGGAAGGTACAAAGGAGCTGAATCTGAACAACATGCTCTCACTATCAATGGATGGGCCCGCTGTAAACTGGAAGTTTGTTGAACTCTTACAAGAGGAACACAGAGAGCAGTGTGGTGGAGCCCAACTACAAATAATTGGGAGTTGTGGCCTTCACACGATGCACAACTCGTTCAAGAACGGCTTCGCAGTGTGGCAAGTTGAGAAACTCCTGAAAGCCCTGCACTACCTGTTTCATTGTGCTCCTGCAAGGAGAGGACTTTGTGTTAGTGACAAAGTGTGATACATTTCCTCTGCCATTTTGTGGACATCGATGGCTGGAAAACCTTCCAGCAGTGGAGCGAGTCATTGAAATTTGGCCATATATTGTCAACTATGTGGATCAGGTCAAAGCAAAGAAGCTCCCCAAGGTCATCATCATATGACACCATCGCAGAAGCTCGGATGGATCACTTCATCTTGGCAAAGTTACACTTCTTCATGAGTGTCTCAAGAAGTTTTCAGCCATTTCTCACCAAGTACCAGACAGATGCCCCGATGATTCCCTTCCTCGGCAGAGATTTGGAGGATCTAATCAGGGTAGGCCTGATGACTACTAAAAGTATATTAATGGTTTACTCATTCAAGCACCATCATTTACAGAGGATATGAACAATAAAACAAAGTACTGAGTTTTCAGCATGGTGATGTTTGTAGAAATTATTGTAAATACTGTAATACTTTTTCCAATTGTTATTATAATTATTATCCTTGTGCTATTCTATTTTCAGAGCCTTCTCAGACGCTTCATAATGCGAGACGTCCAGGTTGATGTTTCCCCAGTAAAACTGGTCAAGCTTGATGTGACAGACGAAAAGCTTTGGGTCAGTCCAAAGCAAGTGGACATTGGCTTGGGAGCCACAGCTGCCCTCAAGGTAATATTTATCTTAGATTACTTTTCTTTATCATTGTGCTATATGCGCTGCAGAGTCACTTGACTAGTGAAGTATTTATGTTGAGAAATTAATAGATCAGATTAATTGTTTTGACATCAAGCAGTTGAACTATTAACTGGATCTGTCAAATGTTGTGTAGTGTAAGTTACACGTAGGGAGAGTTTATTTGATGTTTCATGTGACTTTTGTCCTTTTGTCAGGGAATGTCAGGCAGTCAGAGTGGTGGAAGTGAGCGTGAGGTATTACTGTTCATGCGAGACATTCAGAGTGCCCTGTCAAAAATTTGTCAAAACCTTCTATTGAAGTGCCCCCTGAAGTACCCCTCTGTCCGAAATATGATGTGCCTGGACCCCCAAAATATGCACAAAGAACCAGACATGTGCCTGCAAAAAATTAAGGCCCTCATCATGAAATTTGTGCAGGATAAGAAGCTGTCAGGAGGAGTCACAGCGGGTAACATCTGTAGAGAAATGTGAACAGTTAGCCTAGTGCAGGGATAGGCAACTTCGGTCCTGGAGAGGTTTAGCTCCAATCCTAATTAAACACACCTGAACAAGGCAATTAGTGTCTTCAGGATTACTAGATAGATACAGGCAGGTGAGTTTTTATGAGGGCTGAAGCTAAACTCTGCAGGATAGTGGCCCTCCAGGACCGGAGTTGCCTATGCCTGGCCTTGTGTTTATCAAAAGGAGTATTATTTTAGATCTCAAGTTATACTAGCCTATTATTTTGCAGTTCATTTTTTTTTGTTTTTTATTGGAAATACAGCCTAGTATGAGTTATAATGAATGTATGTAGGCCTAATACATGTTCTTAGACATTATAATTGAAATATAGTTGAAAATATGAGATGCATTTTCCAGAGTATAGTGAAAATAAAACTCTTGTGACAACAAAGTATAATTTTAACTAGAAAATATTACAGATGTGCTTGTCTTTATCTAAATGCAGGTGATAAGATTGCCCAACAATTTCAGAAGTTCCTCTTCAGTGAGGCCAGAGGAGAGGAATTCATGGCCTTCAGTGCATTGGATGGAAAATCGCGAGTTGACAGCTTCCTGCATAAGGCCATGAATGGATATGCAGAACTGTGGAGCTTTGTGGAAAAGCTGCTGCTTCTGTCCCATGGACAAGCTACTGTGGAGCGTGGGTTCTCCATAAACAAGGAGGTGGAGATGTGCAATATGAACGAAGACACTATAGTCTCACAGAGACTAATCTGCGACTATGTGAGGATGTGTGGTGGAGTGGTCAAAGTGCCTCTAACTAAAGAGCTGCTAAATGAGTGTGCATCTGCACGCAACCGTACAGGATATTCTTGGAAGATGAGAGGAAGAAAAAGGAAAAGACAAAACAGATGAACAAGAGAAAAGGGGTTGAAGATGAGCTTGAAGAGCTACGCAAGAAAAGAAGAACAATCTCAACTGTGTGTGAAACTCTAGAAAAGGATGCAGATGGCCTTGCAGAGAAGGCTGAGAATACAGCAGGGACCAAGATGGCAGAACTTATCACTAAATCTAATTCCATGAGAAAAAGATGCAAGGAAAAGAGAAGAGAGTTGGTGGACCTAGACCATGAAATTGAGAAGAGAGCAGCAGAGCTACGACACATGTCTTGAGGAGAATTTGGGATGTTACAAAACAAAGGGTTTCTCTCATTAAAAGTCATGTAATAACATTTGTGTTTTCTAACAGTTATGTAGATTATTTGTCAACTTTTTGGCTTGTGAAAGGCTGTTTTGAGGACTTTCATTATTGAGCTTATTTTCAGTATTCTATTCTACATGGTTCCTTCATACAAGCCATTGTGTTGTTTAGTGTAATCCAACTTATCTATGTTACGTTCTCTCTGTTCTACATCACAAAGGAACAAAAAAAATAAAAAGGTCTCAAAGAAAAGTATATTTATTTATTTTTTTTACTTACCGAGTTTACACATTGCACATAATTGATACCAAATGGAAAACTTTTGATTTCTATTGTAGGAGGCAATAAATTGAGTAGCCTGTTCCAAAGAAATTATGAAATCTTTGGGTCTTAAATTATATTTGTTGAGGTCTTAAAAAGGTCTTAAAAAGCATTAAATTTTACTTTTAAAATGGTGCAAGAACCCTGTTGAGGTTAAACGTTGTAACACTCTCAACCCTGCTACACTCCTGCCTCTTCCAGAGGAGGGAGAACCTCACTGTTGTCTCTCTGAACTTGACCTTATCTGTCTGCCAAGGCTTGATTTGACTGACACTCCTCTTTCTAATCCTGAACTTATTTTTTATGTAGATGGTTCAGCCCCCAAGGACCCAACCACTGGCCCTGCACACGTTGGATATGCAGTTGTGGATGATCATGCAACAGTGACGTCATCTCCTCTCAGTCCTCGGTTATCGGCGCAAGCAGCAGAACTAATTGCCCTGACCAAAGCCTGTCAATTGGCATCTGGTAAAACAGTTAACATTTACACAGACAGTCAATATGCATTTGGTGTTCTACACAACCACGCAGCACTTTGGCGCCACAGACAATTCCTCAAATCTGATGGCAAACCCATTTCACACAAAGATTTGAGTTCTGATCTCTTAGATGCAGTGCTACTCCCATCCGCCGTGGCAGTATGTAAGTGTTCTGCACATACCTCTGCCAAAGACACAGTCTCTCTAGGTAATGCACGAGCAGACGCAGCTGCAAAAGCAGCGTCACTCACACCCTACGTTGTTACATTACTCTCCCAGACAACGGATCAAACCTGCACCCACTCTGACATTGTTTCACTTTCGGATTTGGCTCGCATCTCCACTCCAGCAGACAGAGCTGCTTGGAAAAAGAAAAACTGTACAATCACAAATGGTGTTTGGATGGGCCCTAATGGCAATCCATGTCTTCCTCAAGCCCTCTTCCTCCCTTTGCATAATTGATACATGGCGTTGACCATGTATCAAAGGAGGGAATGAGAAAAGACCTTCAAAGACATTGGTTTACTGTGGGGTTTAACAAATTTGCTGAAGATTTTTGCTCAAAATGCTTCATCTGCTTAACCAACAATTCTACAGGTAACCCCTACAACAAAACAGACGTTGGAGGTCACAAACCCACCTCCAGGCCTTTTGGCCACATTCAAATGGACTTCATTGAGTTAACACCCTGCGAAGGCAAGAAATACTGTCTTGTAATAGTTGACATGTTTTCAAAGTGGGTAGAAGCATTCCCAACAAAACACTGCACTGCTGACACAGTAGCAAAAATCCTCTTAAGAGAAATAATTCCTCGCTGGGGACTTCCGAACCTAATTACGAGTGATAATGGTACTCATTTTGTAAATGACATTCTGAAAACATTGAGTGAACACCTAAAATTTGACCTGAAAACTCACTGCTCCTACCATCCAGCTTCTGGAGGAGCTGTAGAAAGAGAAAAGGGCACTCTGAAATGCAAATTAGCAAAAATATCTGAATCAACAGATAAAACCTGGGTAAAATGTCTGCCTATTGCTTTGATGTACCTGAGGATGAGAGTGCGCGCGCAAAATAACCTTTCTCCCTTTGAGATAGTGTTTGGACTACCTCCAGGAATTGGGTTTGGACCCCCATCTAAACCTGTAGCACTGGCCCATAGTACTCTGCCAGACCCAATGATATCTTATTGTATCTCACTCTCTAATGTTCTTGCTGATATCAGATCTCAGGTGTTTGATTCCCTGCCCAAACCGGCCACCCACCAGTTCCATAAACTCCAGCCTGGCGACTACATCCTGGTGAGAAACCTGAGGAAGCGCAGCTGGAGAGACAAACCCTGGTGTGGGCCCTATCAGATCCTGCTCACGACCCACACGGCTGTGAAGGTCGCAGAAAGAGCCCCATGGATCCATGCACAACACTGCAAGAAGATTCCTCCACCTGACCAGCTCGTCAACTGCTCCCCCCACTGTCAAAGAGTGGACACAGTGAATGATCACAAAAGTAAGAGGCTTGTCCCAAGAACAAGCTCCTACGTGGGAGATCTGAGGTGAGACCTTAGCTCTACCTCCTCCGTTGACTACGTGGGAAGACTGGAGGGAGATTTCCACTCACCTCCTTCGCTGAAACTGCTCTGGCAAACGCAGTTCAACGTTGAGACCAGTGCCGAGAGCTGGTCCCACCTACAATCAAGTTTATGACAGACTCTGTACCACCTGAAGAAATAGAGCTGACCGTTTTCAGCAAATTCAACAGCGTAACTCTAACATCTGACACACACTCATCTGTCCCACAGTTCCTCACATCACTGATAACCACTTTCATACTCACAAATATATATATATATTAGGGCTGGGCAACGATTAAAATGTTTAATCGCGATTAATCGCACAATGTTCTGTAATTGATCGCGATTAATCGCATTATACACAAAATTTAATAATGAATTTAAAATTAGTGTACTGCATACATTTTGAAAGAACTGCTATATGAACAAAAGTACAATAACATTTGGTTTGCACTTTAAACAACACTTTAAACAAATAATGTGCTTTTTACAGCAGTTAAAACATTTCTTGTAAATCTGAACTTAAACATTAATGTAATCAAATTAAATATTAAAACCAAAAATATTTGCCACTGACAGGGCATTAATATTTTGTTTAGTTTGTTTTAGAAAAACAAGTTATGTCCAGAGCTTCAATCATAACATTATAACAATATAAACAATATAAATGTCTCTCTTGTGTTTTCATTACAGTCAGAGCATGTGAATGCAGTTCCCGCGCGTTTCATACACCCTCTCCCTTTCACTTGCCAAACTCAAGGGTGCATGGGTAATGTAGTCTCTGCTCTTGGTGGGACGAATTAGGAAGCGTGCATTGTGAAGGGCGCTCTGGAAAGCGGCAGAGCAGGCAAAGGATTATAACCTCTATTAAAACAGATGTCGAAATGAGCGTACCAGTACGCTAAAAGCACGTTCTGGGCGCACGGAGAAGTGGCGGTACTGAGTACAGGTGCATCGCCCACTTAAAGCACTGGATGAGGGCGGCTCATACGTGCAGTCATTCGTTGCGATCCTAAGAATGTTCTTCAGACCGACATCTTTCACTATACTAATGCGTTAACGCAATAAAAACACGTTAACTTGCCCAGCCCTAATTTTTGTCATTTGCCAATTAATAAAAAGACTGTATTTGTCTCACAGAAGGGAAAGACTAAATGGCTTTTCTAACAACACACGTGAACAAATCAGTTTTATCCTTTGGTTAAAAGTAAAATTTATTGATTTTTCATTTTTTGTTTGCATTTCAAAGGTACAAAGTGGCCGTCCCACGTCCGTACTCTCTCGAGCTCGGCCGCAGGATCAAGCAGCGCCTGTGGGAGGCCCTCAACCGTCCACTCCTCACGGTTGTGGAGACAGCCTTGGGACTCCTGACAATAGAGGAGTCCACTTCACACGAGACTTGTCCTCCACACATCGACGTGGACGTCTCTGAAGAGCCGGACCCTCGGGGCCCCTCCAAAAAGAGACGTCTCAACTAGAGACTCTCTTCTTTGTAAATATTGTATATTTACAATATTTTTTTTTCTTCTTTTAATAGAAATACTTGTTAAGTCCATCTGCAGCTTCTACCACCAAGCTGCACCTCCATCAGTCTGCCTCTGCTTCAGCCTCCTCCTGCCTCATAAACAGACGCCTTACCATCATCCTGTCTGTTCTGCCAGCACCAAATACCACCTTCCTCCTGCCTCACAGTGTCCAGTCCATCTGCAGCTTCTACCACCAAGCAGCACCTCCAGTCTCTAACATCGGGCTCCAGCCTCTAACATCGGGCTCCAGCCTCTAACATCGGGCTCCAGCCTCTAACATCGGGCTCCAGCACCAAATACCACCTTCCTCCTGCCTCACAGTGTCCAGTCCATCTGCAGCTTCTACCACCAAGCAGCACCTCCAGTCTCTAACATCAGGCTCCAGTCTCTAACATCAGGCTCCAGCCTCTAACATCGGGCTCCAGCCTCTAACATCGGGCTCCAGCCTCTAACATCGGGCTCCAGCCTCTAACATCGGGCTCCAGCCTCTAACATCGGGCTCCAGCCTCTAACATCGGGCTCCAGCCTCTAACATCGGGCTCCAGTCTCTAACATCAGGCTCCAGCCTCTAACATCGGGCTCCAGCCTCTAACATCGGGCTCCAGCCTCTAACATCGGGCTCCAGCCTCTAACATCGGGCTCCAGCCTCTAACATCGGGCTCCAGTCTCTAACATCAGGCTCCAGCCTCTAACATCAGGCTCCAGCCTCTAACATCGGGCTCCAGCCTCTAACATCGGGCTCCAGCCTCTAACATCAGGCTCCAGTCTCTAACATCAGGCTCCAGCATCAAATACCACCTTCCTCCTGCCTCACAGTGTCCAGTCCATCTGCAGCTTCCACCACCAAGCACCACCTCCAGTCTCCAGTTTCACCCTCCAGCTTCAGTGAACTGACAGATGTTTTTAAAAGTATGACCAACATTCATTTACTCATTTCACTTATTATGTTATGTGTGCATTTGTACTAACAGACTTTTTTTATCACTGGAAGGTGTCAAGGCCCTGGTTACAGCCTCCACTAGCGACAAATGTCAAACCACCAGCTAAAGACAGTGACTTCCAGCACTGCCAAGGTACAGATGTTTACACAAAGCCTTCTTTAATCCACAATCCCCTAACAGAAAAATATGAGTTTTTGAATCTATATGTTTTTATATTTTGTAGTGTGAAGTCATCGTCAGAAACCAACCTGCCTTTGAGTCATTCTGAAGTGCAACCAGAAAAGTCTCTAAAGCCTTGACCAAAAATTGTTAAAATCTTTTATAAATAAAGTTTTTTAGATTTTCTTAAAACCAACATTATTTTCTGTTCTGTGTCTACAAAGGTATTTAAAACTGAAAGTTTCTCCTCCACACATGCTTTACTCGGTCAAAGAGTGACATAAGTAAATAGTGATCTGTGTTAGACCTGCAAGGAACTCAGGATTATTTGTATATTAGAGGCACTCAGTCAAAAGAACCACATCTGTAGATTTACATTAGAATATATTAGTATATCTAATACATATTCAAAGCAATTTTTTCTATTCATCAGATATTTAGAAATACAAAGAGAGTGTATTGTTCATACCATAGAGAAATAAATTGTTTACTAGTGATTTGTAAAAACCCTGGTAGAAAAGTGCTTTGAGTGCTATATAAATAAATATATAAAATAATAAAATAACAGGTCCTCTGGTGGAAATTTGTCAGTTAAACACAAACAGAGTTTTTTACTCACCCTGGTCGTTTCCACTGCACTCTACCAGGAGGTGGTTTCCTGAAGAACAGAGATGCTTGGCGGCTGGAAAATCTGGATCCTCAAACAGTGTTTTGTCTTTAATGAAGCCCTCTTCAGCTCAGCCTAGTGCTGGTTTTTGTACGGAGCAGGAGAGGAAAACATGGCCCAGATGCTGAAGGCTCACAGCTGCAGACTGAGCACAGATACCAGACATGATGTGACTTTCAACTAGAGGAAATACAACTAGTGGGCCGGGCGCTGCTCTAACCTCTCATAAATTATTGATTGAATTATGGATAGGAATATATCTTGTAAATCAAAGATAACTGTTGGGCCCCAAGTCTAGGGTTTTTATCTGATGGTCAAACAGAATGTGTCTATATAGTCAGATGGTTTATATTCTCAAAGGAACATAGACTTTTATTTAAATGTTTTCACACTGGCCCATTAAATCTTGGAGGACTTTCATTTCCATGACATCCCAAAACTCACTACAATGACACAGATTTAATACATGGATTTAATTCATTGTACTAAGTATCCTGGTTTTAATGGTGTTGCTTATTGTTGAACCCTAATACACAGCTGCAAGAGTTACTTTTACCAAATGAGTCAGATATTTCTGAAAATGTTTTGTTGTGTCCAGGTGTGTCTTAAAACAGCCTGGATAGTCCGTTATGAAGTGATAAAGTATGTTATATTGTACAAAACATGACTCTAAAGCTATGATCTAGCCTCCAAACAGAGCGAGAAGAAAAGGTTTAAGTTTGTTCTTCTTCCGGCTCCTGAGGAATGTGAGTAGGTATAAAAATGTGAATTACAATCCCAGTTAGGTCTTACAGCTTCTCTGGTGTCATAAAGGAGCTAAAGAATGACCTGAAGGGGACAAAGAGCAAAAGCACATTTCTTTGGGCTGTATGAAGCTTCCCAAACAGTTTCACCATTACATACCAAAACAGACACTGGTTTTTAGGTTATTTAATGCAACACAGTTGAGTTTATCTGGTCTGTGCCACAAACAGCTTTGTCACAAGCTAAAAAAAACTACAACACAGTTTTTGAAATGAAACAATAACTGATATAATGTGATTTAATTGTGTCCTACAATGTGCTTTAGTTCTATCCACAGGACCCACAACCCATTTATAACCACATTGTTTGAAAAGGACTCCACAAACTACAGTTGTTTTGACATTATGTTTCAGACTGTATCAAATATCTTGAAAAGTATGACAATTAAGAGCCTTTTGGCAACATTCACAAAATTGTAAACGTTTCACTGTGACAGCTTTTTGGTCACGCTCTATCACAAATCATAATGACACCATTTTCCTTCAAACTTCTTCTTTATACAGGATGTACATTAGGATGCCATGTGCACCCCAATTATGGTGGCAATTATACACGTGGCAGAGTGGTTAGCACTCCTGCCTCACAGCAAGAAGGTGACTTCAAAACCCGGCCGACTCAAACATCCTTGGCCGACTCTGGTCTTCCTGTGAGGAGTCTGCATGTCCTCAGGCTTACTCCCACCGACCAAAGACATGCATGTATAGGTTAACTGGCAACTCTAAAGTGTCCCTAGTGAATGAAAGTGAGAGTGAATAGATGTCTGTCACTGTCTATGTCTAAATGTCAGCCCTGCGTCTAACTGGCCATTGTCAGTTTTCAACAGTGGTATTAATGGAAAAATGTAAAAAAAAAAAGCATGATAGTTGTTCTACTGTCCTCATTTCAGAAGATACAAGACATTTATTTTTTCATAGCCCAATATCACATCAGCTTCACAAAAAAGGGCTTCACAGCCTGCACAAGACAGCATCCCCTGTCCTAGAACCCTGCATCAGGGTTAAGACTGTATTTACAAATATTATGATTTTCACACCACAACAACATTATAAACCTTTATTAAAAGCATGCAACTGAAGAAATCCCGGTGTGGAAATAGGCCCCCTGGGCATTATAAACAGGCCTGGACACATTTGACCATTTTAAGTCATCAAACAATAGTTGCTGTAAAGTACAGGGTGGTAGTGAGTTTCTTTTAATTTAATTTAATATTGTGGTCACTACTGTAGCAAGTGATTAGGGATATTCTTTGTACTAGAAATCTAAATCCAACTCTTTTAATCCCCATGCACGGACATGCAGTTGATAGGTCACTTCATATTAGTTGATTTGGACCTCTTCTGCCCTTGACTGATTGCAGAGCAGTCAGGAAGGTGGAGTTCTTGTGACATCCCGTCTTGTCTCAGACGTCCACTGGCTGCTCTGTTGTTCCAAAACAGATGTGAGAATTTGCCTCCACGATTTGTGTTGAATTGAAGGAAGTACTAAAGTATTTGGCTGGTGGGTGCTTCTCTGTACACTTTTCCACATACTGTAGGTCTTTGTGATCACTTGGCACCACCTGAGACGAAAAGAAAACAACCACCAAATGTCAAATGTTCATATTATTCATAGTACTGCTAATCTCAAACTGCTGCCGAGTTGAAACCAGATGCAAAATGTGCCTGTGGAAAACTCACACATTTATTAGGTGGTATTCTTTGTTTTGTAATATTTTGTAAATATGTCAATTGGCAAGTAAATGCTTTTAACTGCACTGGACCACTCTCTGTGGTTTTATTTAGTTAAAAATGTGTTTAATGCTTAGTGGCCTCTTAGAAGGGGTGCTTAAAGATGGCTTCACTCAACTATGGACCTATACACAAATTACAAACACTTGTATCTGTGCTTTAATGTAGTGTTGCGTGGTCTTTCTAAAACAGTTTAGTTTTATCCACTGCCGAAAGTAATTGGCCTTGGACCAAAAAAAATGTTTTATTTTTTTAAACGGTGACTATTGGTTCAAGTTTGAATGTATCTGAATCTCCTACCAGATGGCAGCAGTTCAAAGAGTGCATGTCTGGGCTGAGTGTGGTCTCTTACAGACTGGAGGTGTACTGGAGAGAGGGCAGGGTGGCTCCCAATGATCTGCCCCACTGTTCTCACAGTAGACTGCAGTGAGGTCCGGTCTCGTTTGTGTGATGGAGGTGCACAGAACGGAGTCAATCAACTCAATGTACCACAGGATCAGCCGGTTTGGTGGCAGACTGTGCCTCCTCAGCAGCAACAGAAGCTTCTTCAAGGTGGAGGTAATGTTGGTTACCCCTTCCGGTCGTGAGAGATGGTGGTTCCCAGGAATATGGAGGTCTCTACTTGTGACACAGGGCTGCCAAAAACAAACAGAGGGGGGCGGATTTATTTGGTTTACAAGCTCAGAAACATAAATCAAAAGGCTTCACTGGTCCAGTGAAGTAGTTAGCATAAACTGACCTATGTTTACTCACAAAATGATATGTTAATTCCCCTGCCTTAACATTATAGACATGTAACGTTCTATGTTTTGCGGACACACTGACAAACAAGTGAGACGTGTGGATACATACAAGTAACAGAGAAAATTACCAATGTCAAATCACTTTCTTCTTTCAGGATAGTACAGTGCAGCAGATTATCCATTCCACCATTAACCGCTATACCGAAAAGAGTCACAGCATTGACAATTTTTTTATTTCTTGTTTTAGGTAGAGGCTTGTAAATCATGGAATCCAAACTAGCCTGATTAGCATCACAAAACACCACTAGCATACGGCGCTAACGAACGCAAACGCTTGGCACAGTTACTTTACGTTTCGTCTTTAGCAACATTTACATTTCTAGATTAATGGAATTACTGAAAAACATTCTAGACCGACTAAAAATCAATTCATATCGCAAGTAATAGCGACTCACAGTCTTACCTGGCTCACGACTTCTCCGTATCTGCGTAACTTCGGCCATGACACTTCACAATGAACTTGTTCTTGTTCTTAAGGAGCAATACCGCCACCTACTGTCCTGGAGTATCACAGGAACAACGTTGCCGTTTTTTAGGGACAACAGCTTTTCTTTTCTTTATTTCTGCGAAATATTTTATGAGCTCAACACTGGTGTCCAGGTAGATTCTAAAACGGCCAGTTTGTGCGCAGTGCAGTCATTTAATGAACAGAGGATGTTACATCCTGTAATATTCCCTGAAAATGGATCTATTCTGGGCAATTCGCACTTGAAAATCACGTCAAATCATGTAATTGCCCCTTTGACCTGTGTCAGCCACAGCTTTATTGTTTATAAGTGTAAAATGTCATATAATATTGAGGAAATACAGAAAAGATTTATAAATGCAGCTGATCTACATATAGAAAATACACCCACAAAAAAATAAAAATAAAATAAAGATATAAAAAAAAAGGTTCCGTTTTTTAGTTTTTTTTTCTAAGATGGCTTTGCCCCCAGGGCCCCCACCTATGCGCCTTCTAGGCCCTTTTTTCTAAAACTGGACATTTGCCAATGAATGTCCAGGGGCGGCACAGGAAGAGACAGAGGATGTTGTTATCCTGTCCCTCCACACAGGTGAGCCGGGACTCGAACCCGCAACTTAAAGGTTAAAGGTAAGCTTAGCGCAGCGCTCTAACCGCTCAACCACTGTAACGCCCTGTATGGCTCTGCTAAACATGGCGGCTCTGGTTGTGACAGACTCACAATGGCAATGGATAGAAAACAGAGCCTTTTCAGGACACCTGCCCAAAAACTGCAGTATGTATTATACATCAACATTTTAGTAAATTAATAAATTATTTGACAAGTCTTTTCAAATTACGTGAATGTATTTTCAAAGCAGCACCTTCTGAGTGCTATGTTTCGCCTAGCATGCTAACGCATTGAACTCTGCCTTTATATCTGGATTTAAGAAAGGGTCATGGAGACGTTTCAGTTGACATAAATAAACACTACTTGTGTTGTAATAATGTAGGATGTAGGATGGCCTGTTTATATTATGATTATGCCCATTAGGCTGTACGTAGTAATGCAATGCTAAGATTTTTATAAGACATTGTAAACAAGGAGTATTTGCGATTATTTGCGCTTATTTGAGTAACCAAGACCCTGTGTGGACCATTTTATCTATTATTTTTTGAAGGAATGTATACCTATTTAATGCATTAATGACATGGACATAAACATAATGCATTTTAATGGGACCATTTGGAATTTCAATAGTTATCTTTTTTTTTCTCACTCTTGCAGTTCAATCATCAAAAGCTACAGTAATTATGGTAAGCCTGTCTTTTATTTATTTTTAATTTCTGTCCTGGTAACTGTTTATTTTTATTATTTTTTACACTAAAGGGAAAAAAAAATAATTTTGGGCAACTGCAGGTTAGGACGTGTTTTTTTGGCATGTACTGTCTGAAGCTACATCTGCCTCTGAATGGAGAGAGCTGCTCATCCACACAGATGTCGCCGTCTGGGTTGAACATCGGCAGGCGCTGCGTCCACATATGCCAGACTTTGCGGAAGGCAGCCAGCTTGTCATCACAGCGTTGGGATAGCTTGTCGTCGAACCACAGTGTTCAGGTAACAATGGTGAAACCTCTTTTGGGACATTGTAGCCTGAAAAGCATTTACAAAAATGCTTGAACACCGTTCTAGGAGCTTTGGTCGTGTGAGTCATTGAAAATATCAGTAACCACAAAAGACAAAGCCTAACTTTTTAAAAAGTTTTTCTTTCTTATTTTAGGCAGGAAACATATGCGGGGATACCATGCAACAATCGTTTTTGGAGTGGACATACTGTAAGCATGAAAAAGAGAAGAATTTAAACATTAAGCATTTCTGCTGTCCAGCTTGTAGACCAGATATATCGGCAAAGGGTATTATTATATAGATTTTATTTGTTTTAGAAGTAATCGAAATGTTAAACTAAAATACTACGGACCAATTGTTTATATATATATATATATATATATATATATATATTTTTTTTTCCTCACAGACTGGCTGGAAATTGGATTATCTGCTGACTCCAAATTTGTTACACAAAGCTAAACAATACATGAGCTCATCCTCTGAATTCATGAAGGCAAATGCACTACATGTTACAGCGCATGTCTCCATGGGTCCAGATGAACAGTATGAAGAAAGCTGGTACCGACAAACTACTGACCGACTCATTCTGAAAGGACTGTACTTTAACCAAGATTTTTGCGCTTTTAATGTTTCCATGTTTCCACAAACTGTCAAAGTTCTACAAAATCCAAAACTCAGCTCCGCACGTCTCAATAGCCAAACCACAAAACAAACAATGACGTGATGTTGGTCTTTTTATGGCAAAATGTTTAAAAGCTACAGATTGGAAACAATAGATAATCCAGACATTTACCACTCTTACAAACTTGACACATGCTCCTCCTGACTCCACCCCATCTTCCTGTCACGCACTGGCAAAAGTCGATGCTCAGTCTCTCACACCCAGTGATGTGTCTCCACTGTTAACACAGTTACCAGACTCATTGTAGGCCAGACACAAATATGATGTAGGCTTAATTAAAAACTGTAAACCTCTCCTACAGTCATCTCACTCTTTTTGCGCCACATGCTGTCTCCAACATTCTGACTGAACAAAAGACAGCTCACTTGACCCCTGCTCGTCAGCTCCGTTACAACACCACCTTCTGAACCGACCGAATGTTGAGGTTAAACGTTGTAACACTCTCAACCCTGCTACACTCCTGCCTCTTCCAGAGGAGGGAGAACCTAACTGTTGTCTCTCTGAACTCTGAATCTAATCTAAACTTGACCTTATCTGTCTGCCAAGGCTTGATTTGACTGACACTCCTCTTTCTAATCCTGAACTTATTTTTATGTAGATGGTTCAGCTTCCAAGGACCCAACCACTGGCCCTGCACACGTTGGATATGCAGTTGTGGATGATCATGCAACAGTGACGTCATCTCCTCTCAGTCCTCGGTTATCGGCGCAAGCAGCAGAACTAATTGCCCTGACCAAAGCCTGTCAATTGGCATCTGGTAAAACAGTTAACATTTACACAGACAGTCAATATGCATTTGGTGTTCTACACAACCACGCAGCACTTTGGCGCCACAGACAATTCCTCAAATCTGATGGCAAACCCATTTCACACAAAGATTTGATTTCTGAGCTCTTAGATGCAGTGCTACTCCCATCCGCCGTGGCAGTATGTAAGTGTTCTGCACATACCTCTGCCAAAGACACAGTCTCTCTAGGTAATGCACGAGCAGACGCAGCTGCAAAGCAGCGTCACTCACACCCTACGTTGTTACATTACTCTCCCAGACAACGGATCAAACCTGCACCCACTCTGACATTGTTTCACTTTCGGATTTGGCTCGCATCTCCACTCCAGCAGACAAAGCTGCTTGGAAAAAGAAAAACTGTACAATCACAAATGGTGTTTGGATGGGCCCTAATGGCAATCCATGTCTTCCTCAAGCCCTCTTCCTGCCTTTTGCAAAATTGATAGATGGCGTTGACCATGTATCAAAGGAGGGAATGAGAAAAGACCTTCAAAGACATTGGTTTACTGTGGGGTTTAACAAATTTGCTGAAGATTTTGCTCAAAATGCTTCATCTGCTTAACCAACAATTCTAAAGGTAACCCCTACAACAAAACAGACGTTGGAGGTCACAAACCCACCTCCAGGCCTTTTGGCCACATTCAAATGGACTTCATTGAGTTAACACCCTGCGAAGGCAAGAAATACTGTCTTGTAATAGTTGACATGTTTTCAAAGTGGGTAGAAGCATTCCCAACAAAGCACTGCACTGCTGACACAGTAGCAAAAATCCTCTTAAGAGAAATAATTCTCGCTGGAGACTTCGAACCTAATTACAGTGATAATGGTACTCATTTTGTAAATGACATTCTGAAAACATTGAGTGAACACCTAAAATTTGACCTGAAAACTCACTGCTCCTACCATCCAGCTTCTGGAGGAGCTGTAGAAAGAGAAAAGGGCACTCTGAAACGCAAATTGGCAAAAATATCTGAATCAACAGATAAAACCTGGGTAAAATGTCTGCCTATTGCTTTGATGTACCTGAGGATGAGAGTGCGCGCGCAAAATAACCTTTCTCCCTTTGAGATAGTGTTTGGACTACCTCCAGGAATTGGGTTTGGACCCCCATCTAAACCTGTAGCACTGGCCCATAGTACTCTGCCAGACCCAATGATATCTTATTGTATTTCACTCTCTAATGTTCTTGCTGATATCAGATCTCAGGTGTTTGATTCCCTGCCCAAAACGGCCACCCACCAGTTCCACAAACTCCAGCCTGGCGACTACATCCTGGTGAGAAACCTGAGGAAGCGCAGCTGGAGAGACAAACCCTGGTGTGGGCCCTATCAGATCCTGCTCACGACCCACACGGCTGTGAAGGTCGCAGAAAGAGCCCCATGGATCCATGCACAACACTACAAGAAGATTCCTCCACCTGACCAGCTCGTCAACTGCTCCCCCCACTGTCAAAGAGGGGACACAGTGAATGATCACAAAAGTAAGAGGCTTGTCCCAAGAACAAGCTCCTACGTGGGAGATCTGAGGTGAGACCTTAGCTCTACCTCCTCCGTTGACTACGTGGGAAGACTGGAGGGAGATTTCCGCTCACCTCCTTCGCTGAAACTGCTCCGGCAAACGCAGTTCAACGTTGAGACCAGTGCCGAGAGCTGGTCCCACCTACAATCAAGTTTATGACAGACTCTGTACCACCTGAAGAAATAGAGCTGACCGTTTTCAGCAAATTCAACAGCGTAACTCTAACATCTGACACACACTCATCTGTCCCACAGTTCCTCACATCACTGATAACCACTTTCATACTGACAAATATATATATATATATATATATATATATATGTTTTTTTTTTTGTTATTTTAGAAACGCTAAGGCTCAAATTGTGGACTTACATGTGGTGTTTTTAAATCTTTTCACTAATGCTTATGTTTAACCTTAGTGAGTTGCGCCGCCTGTGAGGGAGGGGCTGTGGTGTTCTTTTCCCAGCGTTAGGACAGCTACTGATAGTATGAAATGTTTCTGCTTGATTTAGTCAGCAACTCACAAAGCTAAAGTTAATTTCATTTATGTTTTGTAACCTAATTGAGTTTAGATTGATTTTGGTTCATAAATTGTGTTTGATCAAAAGGAGGGAATTGTAATGGGAAAATGATCTTCTCCTCTTTCACATACTCTGTTTGTTATGTATTTGTGCCGTCCTTGAGCGCAGCAGAATGATATGCGCAGGACCATCTGTCCTACTGTTTTCAAACTGATACAATTGCCTTATACAGAGACAACTCTGTTTTCTGGGAAAACCAGTAAAATGCTGATTCATGTTAGACGACTCACTCTCTGTGAGCCAGTGTTTCTTTTCTCTTATCTGCTGTGATTTCAGTATAAATTCTAAGCCTGTCTACTTATCATTGGGATTGTTCATGGAACTCTGGACACACACACTTGTATGTCCACTCCTCCTTTTGTACAAAAGATGACTCTGAACTCCTTCTTCCTTAAATAAATCACCAAAAGACATCTGTAGTTTTCTCTCAACCTTATTCCACAATAATATTTTTTTTTTTTTCAACGACACTAGTCACATGATTCCATTCCCTGTGAGACCAAAAAAACTACAGAAACACTAATGATGCAGCATATTCAAAACAAGGCCTCAACCAAGGAATCTGAGTTTACCCTCAACAAAATTTATCAGGCACAAAATACAAATCTAACTGTCAACAACCACAGAGTCTGTTTAATACAGTCACTCAAGCACAATCAAACTTGCCGTTCCTTACAAGTAGGAGTATTGTAAAATAAGAAAATGCCTAACTTAGTTTCAGGGGCGATTCTACAGAGGTAGTTGTGCACCTCATGAGCCTGGCCAACAAAGTCACCAAGCAGACAGACAGATGCAGGTATGCTGTAAACTATACAACTCTCAGCTTGGTTAAAAAAAAACAGCAAAGTATTTAAATGATAAAACCGCTCGGTTGTCCGCTTTAATGCTGGACATTTAAACTAGCGGTCTTCCTTGTTGATTTAGAACATTTTATTGTAGTCATGGTTAAAAATTTTATTGTTTTTTTTTTTCATTCATTTTATAGTTCATTCATATAGTTTTGTTGTGAAAAGCCCTTCTGGGGACAGGTGTTGCAAAATAGCCTCGACTATAAACACTGTGATTGGACCAATCCAGAGAGGATGGTCAATGCCTACAGTCCCAATCAAATAAACTATGAATAAATAAATAAATAAAGTAACAACTTTGACCTTTTACTGTCACCAAAAAATTTACAGTTATTCCTTTTAAGTACGGCAACAGCACAGCATCCACAAAGTTCAGTCACAGATGGAGAACACGCCTGTCTTTCTGCTGTTGCTGCTGATCAGCTGCGTGTCCTCGCTCTAAGAGACCTCGAACAAAAGTTAAATCTCTGTCCATTGAACATTGAGACTGTGCTCACAGACATGAAGGCTTCTCTGGCTGAACACAGAGTTAGGATCGAGCAGCTGCAGAAGGAGAACCACGGTAAGCATTAACACTTAAACTACAAACTGTTTCTTGGATTTACTTTGTCCCAGGGAACATATGTGAAAAATTAAAAAGATTGTCATCACCAGTTTTTGTCAAGATACAAAACCAAGACAACCTTATTTTACTAAACATTAATCAAACTGAGAAAGCCAAGCTACTGCTCACAAAGAAGGGTTTAATATTATAGATGAAAACATCTCAAACAGTATTGTGTGAATGGAAGTGATCGTCCTTAGAAAATATAACTACTGTATTTTAAATATTTCAAGTTTTCAGGAGGAGAAAGTGTTTATTGCATTGTTGTTCTTCTCTTTGTGGAAAGTACAATATAAACACTGGCTGCTCACACACCACTGACTTATTGGACCTGCATGTTATTAAATTTAAACAACATTATTAATATATATATATATATATAACAGATAAAATATTTATAATTTAAACATTTATATTTATCGTATCCATCTTGTCTGCATGTGAGATTACTTACTTTTTTCAACCCTAAAAGGATTTGGTTCATAAGTTAATATGGTCTAAAGTTTTTTTCACCTTGTTTGTGCCTTAGTGCCTCGCCTCAGTTTACTGATCTGATCATTCGTTTGACATTTTAAAGTTGTAGTATTTAGGTAATTGGTGACATCTGGTGCTGACATTGAAGATTGCAATTCCACATCTCACTTTCTGCACTGACAGATCCTGTAGAAATAAGTCAAAAACAACATTAATTTACAGCTTTGTTGTGCTTATTTTCATATTTTCAGTTTGTTTTTTATCAGATGAGACATGAGAAGGATTTACATATGAGGACTGTGGCTAAAGCACTGTTCAAACACAAAATGTTAAAATATGTACAAGATTTGTTTTGTCTCCAAGAGTCTAGTGTCTGGCTGCATTAGGACACTTCCACTCTCAGGCCACCTCCAGTCTGAGGCCAGGAAATACATGGAAATCCTTCAAAATAAAAGTATAAAAAATAAAAACGGGACAGAATCATTTTGCAAAATGGAGAGAAGCCCGTCACGCCCCCTGCCACAGTCATGCTCTGCTGAAATACATATCAAACTACACTAAACCATAACAAAAACTATTTTCTTCAAATATATACAAATACTCCTGAACCTAGCAACTACACAAGTGACCACTGTCCGACTCAGGCCCAAAGCTGCTGGGAAAGGCCCTCGATAATCAATAATGGAAGAGGAAGAAGATATAATAGATATGATCTCTCATTAGCGTTCAACATCTTCCTCACAAACTTCCTCAACTGATGTCTTAGTTAACCGCTGCAGAGAAGTGCAAACGGTCTTGCAGCCTCAGATTGTTGTCCCCCCACCTGCAGAGGAAACTCTACTTCTACTGTTGGACTCATTCTGCTGCCTTTCTGTAGTCACTGTGGAAAAGACAGAAAGAAGAGAAACTGTTGGAAACTGTCTGAAAATGTTGTTAATCGAAGGCAAGAAATGAACACCAACTACTTCCACTGTTTGTCCACATCTTTTGGGACTGAGATGTGATCTGTCTGAGGCTGGACTTACTCTATAAAATAATAATAATTAATACATAAATAAGATTTTTTATTTTTTACTTTTTCAATTTGATCTAAAATACAATAGGTTAAAAATGACCTTGACCCATGGCTTACATAGAGAATAAGAAAAACTGTAAATGTAAGATAAATACTACGCATAACAAGGTGTTATCTTATCCAACTCAGTCATTTTTCAGCCATCAAATGTAGGATTCATGCAGTACTTCTTCAAAAAGGCCAACATTTTCCAGAAACAAGAAACACCACCATTTTTGCCAAATTGGCATTCTATCTTAAAAAGACAGCAAGTCACACTAGATGTCTTTATGGAAATCAAACTGACTTTAAAAATGATACAGTTTACTTTCAATTGTTGAGTCGTAGTGTTGAAGCTATTTGTGGGAGTTTATTTGCTCATGTTAATTTAGTTCATTTGTATTAGCTTGCATTCATTTTCATGGTTATAGTGTTAGATTATCATAATATATTACTTTGTTTAGTAATAAACAGTCAGCCTTATTTTGGTGGTAATTAGGGGTTCCACAGAAAGCATTTGCAAAGGCACTAAAGATGAATACCTGGCTGGTAGTGATGAGTCGTTCATGAACGATTCGTTCTTTTTGAACGAGTCTTTAATATGACTCGGGAACAACTAGTCATCTCAGAGAGCGAGTCGTTCATTTTTGTGTAGACCCGCGCATGCGCATTGCACCACATCTCTTACAGGAAACAGAAAGGAGTCATTCATCTCCCGAGTCGTTTGTTCGTTCACCAAGTCCAAGCCCCATAGAGAAAGAGTATGCAGTTACCGGAAACAGAAAGGAACTGTTCATCTCCTGAGTCTCTGAGTCGTTCATTCAAGTCCCCGTAGGCTGAACGCAGAAACAGAAGGACTCGTTCATTTCATGAGTCAGTCTTTGGGTCTGAGTCTCGTTCATTTGTCACGCATTGGATACAGAAATAAGTTAATATATACACATATATTTTACATAACTGTATAAAAAACGCAAATTATTATTATTATTACATTTTTTATGTATATATAATATATATATATATGTATATATAATATATATATATATATATATATGTGTATATATAATATATATACATACACACACACACACACACACACACACACACACACACACACACACACACACACACACACACACACACACACACACACACACACACACACACACACACACACCAGAGCAGAGCAAATCTATCAGAAAATAAAATAAATTAAAAGGACACTATAAAGCCAAAGTGCTTAATAACCATAAATAAACTTAAATCACAACACAAAGCCTAAAAACTAAAAAATATTGCACAACAAGCTAGGCTTTTCAAATAAATAAAAAATAACACACTGTACCTATATTGTTAGGGCCTGCTTTAAGGCATGTTTGCATTTAAAAAAACAAGCTCCCGGACCTTCGATGGACTCAGCCTGTTTCTTCTGTCTGAGATAATCTGCCCAGTCTTGGAAAAATCTCTTTCAGATGACACAGATGTGGCCACAATGCAAAGTCTAGCCTTCATGACCTTCAAAGACTTTTGTACACAGGTGAACATCTCTTCCACCATGTCAGAGGGTCTGATGTGCGGGGTAGGAGTGGCTCCGCAAGGTAAGCCCGCATCTCCACTATAGCATCTGAGGTAGTCGTAGCAGAAGGCCTCAAGTTAGCTACCCTTTCATCAAAGTCTTCCCAAAACATGGCTGTTGAACTAGAAGTCGCACCAGCATCTGGAGGATTCTCATCTTCAGTCTGATTTGGGTTAATAGCTGCTGAAGCTGCTGTAAGCCTCTTCACTGTCTTTTCTGCTTCCTGCTGGTTGACAAAGGCTTGCTTTTTGAACCTGGGATCCAAACAAGTTGCATCAGCAAGTTTCTCAATGAGCTCCACTCTGCCAAACCTTCTAACTATTCCTGACATCTGGGTGTCCACTAGTTTTTTAACAGGATCAAAGCGAGAGGGATTCCTTTGATACCCCGCAACAATCCTCTGAAGTCCTCGTGTCATTAAAATGATTTTGGAGGCAGTCACAAATCTACAAAAATGTTAACAAAAAATTGTTTACATAATGTACACTTGGCTAATATTACACATATTTTTCTGTTAAAAATAAGACCTATTTGAAACCTATATGACCTATAACCTATATGAAAAACAAGCATTATAAAGAAATATAGAGATTTAAATGTGTTTTAATATGAATGATAATCAAAAATAAAAAAACACTTACTTTTCTGCACTCACTTCAGTAGTGACCTCTTCAAAGGGAGGGGGAACAATTTCTTTGGCAATTTCCCATTCCTCTGATGACAAGGTTGGCATGGATGCATTAGTGAGAGCCAGGGTAGAGACAATTGGATCTCTGATTTCTATAAATCGTTTTAACATGTAAAATGTTGAATTCCACCTTGTGGCTACATTCTGTTTTAAGCGCAGCTGCTCTTGACCCATCTGCTTTTGTGTGGCCTTCAACTTATCTGAAGCAACTGTGCTTCTATGGAAGAACTCAACTATTGTCTTCACCTTCTGTACTAAACCTTGGAGCTCCTTCAGTGCAGCTCTCACAATAAGGTTCAGCAAATGAGCAAAACAAGGAATGTGACCCCAGTGAAGGTGGTCTCTCAGAGCTGAAACAATGTTGCTGGCATTGTCTGTGACACAAGCAACAATTTTGTCATCCACACTCCATTCATTTGCAACCCTGCTAAGCTCACTTGCCAGGTGAGCACCAGTGTGTCTGTCTGTCAAGACAAAGCAGTCCAGGAGATAGGAGGTCATCTTAAAATCCTCTATGAAATAGAATGTCACAGCCATGTAACTTGTGGTAGTCACAGAGGTCCAGCAGTCTGTTGTGAGACAAACAGCAGATGCACTCTTAATTTTGTCCATTATGTCAGCTCTTAACTTGTCGTAGAGCCTAGGCATTACAGTTTTTGAAAGTGTTTTTCTGCTAGGCAAGCTGTATGATGGGTCCAGAAGTTGTGAATATGCCTTAAAGCCCTTATCCTCCACAACAGAAAACGGCTGAAAATCACAGGCAATCATTTTGACCAGAGCCTCATCTAGTTTGCTTTGTCTTAATGGATCCATTGGTCGTGTGATGAAACTGCCCATGGAGGTTTGCTGTTGTGGCCTCCTTGGCCTAACTGCTCCTTGAATAGTGGTGAGTGCCACTGGTATACAGGATGCTGTAGATGTAGCCAATGTGTCGGCCAAAGTAGAGGAATATCCTGAAGAGGTGCTGGTGGTCAAAACCGCTCCAGCTGCTCCAGGGCCACCATTGTCACTCTCTGTACTAACTTGTGCTAACAGCACAGTTGGATGTGAGGTTTTAAGGTGTCTCTTCAGATTTGAAGTATTTCCTCCTTTTGTTGACAGAACTTTCTTGCATATGTTGCATTTTGCTTCAGTGGCTGAGGTTGCCACAAAATGAGTCCAAATATCAGTCCTTTTTCTAGTGCTCATTCTCCTGCCTAAAATCCAAGTCTCTTCTCTGCTCCTCACCTTGTGCAAAACAACAAGAGGGGGATGGGTGTGAAAGGGTCACTGTCCCTTTGGTGACACCCCTCAGTGACAGTTGCACTTCAACTGAAGTGCATTGGCTAGCCCTTGCTTGACCCCAAACACACATTACATTTGTATGAAGATCATTGTTTTTTTTTTTTGTTTTTTCGTTTAACAAACACAATAAGTTTACAGACTAGACTAGACAGAGAAAAGAAAAATATTTTCAATTCAATACAATTAGGTTTTATATATATATATTAAACTATTATAAACAAATATATATATATATATATATGTGTGTATATATATATATATATATATATATATATTATATATATATATATATATATATATATATATATATATATATATATATATATATATATATATATATATATATAACATATAATTTGTTTATAATAGTTTAAATAATAAAAAAACAAAGTGGCACTAACATTTAACACTAAAAATAGACTGACAGAAACAAATGGAACTTTTTTAATTTTCAGATAATGTTTATTGCAGATATATTTTGATAAGTTTATAATAATTCCTAAACATAATACAATACAGTCAATAATATGAGTGTAATGATGTTGCGAGAGACTGAAGCGGTCACGTGACAAATGAACGAGACTCAGACCCGAAGACTGACTCATGAAATGAATGAGTCCTTCTGTTTCTGCGTTCAGCCTACGGGGACTTGAATGAACGACTCAGAGACTCGGGAGATGAACAGTTCCTTTCTGTTTCCGGTAACTGCATACTCTTTCTCTATGGGGCTGGGACATGGTGAACGAACGAACGAACGAACGAACGACTCGGGAGATGAATGACTCCTTTCTGTTTCCGGACGGACGGATGTATTAGCTACAGCTACATGAGGCTGTCACGGCCCAGACCAGACATGTTGACGGAATTAATGCTAAGCTAAATACGAAGTGACAAAGGAAAAAAACTATTTGGATTAAGAGGTGAGTTGAACTCTCTGCCTGAAGTAAGCTGCAATGAATTTATAATTTATTTTTCAAAGTTTGGCCATGAATGCATTAGCTTATAGTTATTATAGTTTTTATTCCAAAAGTACTAAATGTATTAAAAATTGTAATATGTAACATTTTAATTAGATTCTGCTGAAATGAACGAAATGAACGAAATGACTTGAAAAAAGATTTGTTCATTTTGCTGAACGAGACTTCGAACTGAGTCAGTAAAATGATCCGAACTTCCCATCACTACTGGCTGGATGAACCACCTGTAACTGTCTACATCAAGACGAGGTATGTTTTAAAAGTGCAATCTGAATAAATAGGTATAAAACATAAAAACATAAAAATAAAAATAATCATCATGATGTTCAGGTTCAGGTTTACTGACATTCAGTTCCAGCTGTGAGCTGTCGCACCATTCCACAAACTCTGCAGAAGTGGTGCATGTTGCTGTGAGGGTGTTATAAGAATTCTATATCCTTATGTTATCCAGAGAGACATGGAGACAGAGTATATTATAAAAAGCAAAAGACCAGGTTTAATTCTTGCTAAAAGAAGCCAAGCAGACATGCATATATCAAGGCTACATAGTGAGGTTTGCGAGTAAACAAAACATGAGATTTTATATCAATGCAGTGGGGCTGTTAGAGGAGGTGTATCTCTCATACAAACTCCCCAAGGCCCCAGCTCCAGGTGCAGAAGTCCCGAGGCAAGCCATGTCTCCAGTTATGTCTACTCCATGCTTGGACTAACATGGAGGAGATGACTTGTAGAGAACTATGAGCACCTATACTATAGTAAAGTATCTGTATAATCATCTTTTTATGCTGGCTTTCATTATGACTGAAAAAGCTCAGTCAAAATACATTATATTTTATTATATTAAATGTAATTTATATTAAGTTACAATAAGACTGTTAGGGAGCCGGAGGCCAGACCCCAAGCAGACACAGAAGTAGATGAGGTTTAGAAGATGGGTTTATTGTACAACAGATAAGATTAATGACTTGGCGTAGTTGAAGCGTGGTGTAGTCCAGGCAAAAGAGCACGTAGGCAGGCAGAGGATACTGGGGAAAAAAGCACATTAAACTTTAAGGTAAAAGGCTTCACAAGATCAAAAACTGCAAGGCTGTAGTGTTCTACCACTGAGTAGACGGAACAATCTGGCAATGAGTGGATTCTTTGTATTGTGGTCAATGGGATGAGGAACAGCTGCTGCCTGAGCCAGAAACCACACCTGAGAACAAAACTGACCACACGAGGGAGACAAAGACTAGGGAAACAAAACAACACACACTGGAATAGACTCTCACCATAACAAAGACAGGTGTGTTACTGACTGAAGATAAAAGTGTTGAAGCAACACAAACTGGAGGGATGCTGTCAGACCTGTTTCTCAAAAGTGAAAGGCGCTGGTTGAAAAAATAAATCTTTAATCATGTCTACCAACAAATGTCACAGGACTAGACTTGATAGTGTAATTTATCTTGTAAATGTTTCTATTACTGACTGACTGCTGAACATTATTGGTGTTCAAAAAAATACTTCATACATATTTCTGAATAAATTTTGTACATAAAGTAGATAAAAGTATGTCTTACTTTGGGTTTAAGTTGGATGAAGAAAACACTTCAAATGTATCGAGGGCTACATTCTGTCAGACTGGTTTTACAAACATAACTGGAGGCTTCATGGAAAAAAACAACCCTCTTAATTGGATCATGTTCAGGAAATTGTTCTTTGCACATGACATTAATTAATTTCCTTCATCTTTAAGAAGGAAATGTGATTTATCAGAAACATTTTGTTTTTCTGTGACACTTGTTCCTTTCTTGGATTCTTTGAAAAACCTCACGTCACTCACAACTGTCCAATGTGATCAAACACAAGTGGAATAAAACACACCAACAGATGTTGATGCGTACAATAACACTCATAAATATAACCACAAAGTAAAAGTAAGACAAAACTAGGAAAAAATATCGGAAAAATAACTCAAGATGTAAAATAATGTAACAACTTTGATCAATTGTTTGACAGATAACACAATGAAGTTGATTTCTTAAAGCATATGTAACAAATATAGATCTCACTTATTTGAATACAGTACATTTTTATCACCAAACATTTATTATTATTATGGTTCTGCACAGTTTTAAATCATTCCATAAAAGGCTTTTCTTAAATACGGACATTCTTTTATTTTGACATGCGTAAAGACTAGTCATGGACGGAGGCTCAGTTGCCATTTGATTAGTTTCTTTGTTTCTTTGTCTAAGACTTAAACAAATAGCCACTATATTAAGTAAAAAAAATGGCCTATGAAATAAAAAAGGTTAATAAACTTCATTGGGACAGCATTTCTGAGGCTACTTCCATCCTCTGACACGACAGAATGAGCCTCACTGCAGCCTCACTTTCAGACATTAGTGACAGTCCCAGACTCTGATGTGACTTCAGACTCTATTTGAACTCTGTCAGTCTGTAGCTCCTGCTTTACCCAGGTTTTTGTACTTATTAAGAAGCCCTTGTTTTCACAGTTCACTTTTTATTTGGCAGGTTTTTCAAGAAAGACCAATGTCTCTGTTTGAACACAATGTGCATTTATTCACTCTCAGCTTTCTAAACTCTTCTGTGTCAACAGAACAGAGTCGAAGGGGCGGCGCTTGTTGGTGCAATTCTTATGCTGTGACGAACCATGCCCACCCTACCTTCACACACTCACACACAGACTGCAAGAGGGAGTCGCTTTGTGTCAAACTAGTTTGAAACGCACCACTACAAATGCACACATGTACTGCTTTACACAACGCAACAGCTGATCATCGACAAAAAACTGTTTTGTTCATAAAATAAACTGGTCAACAGCCATCCTCACCACCAACCTCATTTTATTAGACTCTTATTAATACGTTAAACATTTACTGCACATTACAAGTGGAGCCTGACAATACCTCAACCAAACACAACAAAAGCATAGTCTCAGCTAATTTTCAGCATAACTCAATTTCAGTAACTTCAGCTAATGACGGCATGGCTTCTTTTCAAGTTAGAACGATGTTTAAAATGTCTCAGATCTGTTTGTTTCACATTTTAAAATTGATCTTAGACATTACATGCATACAAGCATTTGCAAAGGCACCACAGATGAATACCTGGCTGGATGAACCACCTGTAACTGTCTACATCAAGACGATTATATCATTCAGTAGAAATGCTTTTTTTTTAACTTCAGCAACAACAACATTCACTTTCCATCAAACCTAAGTCACGTCCAGAATGAAAAAGCAGCAGTTGGAGAGATGTTGACTTCAGCAGGATTTCTGTGACACAAAGAGAAATTATAGTTACCTGATGTAACTACAATTCTACGAGTGTGTGCGTCGCCCACCTACGGGCTTCGCTAGTGGTTACCTCTCCCTGGCGCGAGCCAGACTTCTGAGAAAGATCAAAGCATTCACCGCGCCAATCATGCCAGTGTACTGGCACAGCCTCAGGGGCTTTATAAACCCCCTCTCCCAATGCTCTCCCTTCTTCGAACCAGCTCAAAAGAGGGAAGAAGTCCAGCTGGGCCTGAGAGTAGGTGGGCTACCAAGGCGAAGGCCGTAGAGGATAAATGTACTCCCAACTGGACCTGTTCACAACGATTGGCGCGGGAACAAACAACGTCAGGAGAGAGCGGGCCCGCCTCTCCCAAGAGCAGCCAAGCACGCCCCACTACAGGTCACGGCGTTCAAACTGCCTCTCCCAAGAGCATCTGACGCCGTGCTATGTGAGCCTAATCAAGCTGTGCCCAGGACCGCCTCTCCCAAAAGCATCCTGGCACCCTGTTTAAACTCCCAACTTCAGTGTCCGTGGTCGGGGATGGACCGCCTATCCCAAGAGCATCCATCCTACCTGCCGAGCCTGTGACCGCCTCTCCCAAGAGCACACGGGCCCCCACACGGCTGCGCAGACAAACACATCCAAAAAGGAACCGCCAAGCTGCGGTATAAGTGTTCTCAGCCGCAATAACAGTAACATCTGCAGTGTGCGCCAGCCTAGGTGACGAGGTTCTGGCCTCTATTCAACACTGAATGAGTGACAGAGCTCGCAGACACATCCATGAGATAGGACCGCAGAAACGTGGACACAGAGGACCAAGATGCCGCCAAGCATATATCTTCCGCAGAGACACCCCTACACAGGGCCACCGATGTGGCAACCCCTCGGGTAGAGTGTGCCCTGATCAAGGCTGGGGGAGGGCGGCCTTGAGCCACGTAGGCCGCTCCAATACCCCCATAGATCCAGTGTGACAGGCGTTGGGCCGACAACGATGACCCACGCCCCTTGGCCGCGAAGCACACAAATAACTGGTCTGATGTCCGAAAGCCCGCTGTGCGCTCCACATAGCAGCGCAAAGCCCTGACCGGACACAGCAGGAGTAACCGCGCATCTGCTGTCGTCCCGGCTGAGGTGGGGCAGAGAGCTCTAATCCTGATTGCCCTGGACCGGAAGGACGAGGTGATAACCTTAGGCTGAAAGACTGGGTTGGGCCAAAGGTGAATTAGGCTTCCATCCTCACTGAGCGACATGCACGAAGGATGAACCGACGAGGCGCACAGGTCCCCCGCCCTCTTGGCGGAGGATAGTGCCAACAGAAGGGCGGTCTTGAAGGAGAGCAGCCGGACTTCCGCCCGCTCCAAGGGCTCAAAAGGAAGTCCAGACAGACCATCCAAAACAGTTTGAAGGTCCCAGGGAGGCACCACCTGTCTAGAGGGGGGCGTCACCCTGCGTGCACCCCGAAGAAAACGCTTAACCAAAGGGTGACTACGAGCCGAGAAGCGCCCAAAGCCCTCATGGCCCGTCGTGATGGCTGCCGCAAACACCGCCAGAGTAGATGCGGCACGACCACTATCCAGATGTCCCTGTAGAAATTCCATGACTACATTAACTGGACAGCTACAGGGGTCCAACGTCCTGTCACCACACCAAGCGGCAAAGAGGCGCCAATGGGTGATGCCCTGGCCGTGGAAGGTGCCCTAGCACTCTGGATGGTGGACACCAATGCTGGGGGAAGTCCTATACTCATAAGCTTCCCCCTTTCAACCTCCAGACTAGGTCGGGACTGAAGGTAACCCCCGGCCTGCAGCAGTGTTTCGGGTTGGTCGGGGAGAGGCCACGGGTCCGTCACCGCCATCTGCACCAGGTCCTGGTACCATCTGGCACCCGGACTGTCCGGAGCCCCCACCAGGATGTGAAGGCCCTGCAACCTCACCCTGTGAAGCAGAGGGGACAAGAGGCGTAGTGGTGGGAAGGCATAGAGGAGGCCTATGGGCCATGACTCTTGAGCCAGCGCGTCCATCCCTAGCGGTGGGTCGTCTGACGACCTGAGCGAGAACCAGAGTGGGCACTGTGCGTTCTCTGCACTGACGAACAGGTCGGCCACAGGCTGACCGAACCGGCGCCAAGTCTGTCGTGCGACCTTGGGCGCCAAGCTTCATTCGTCGTGTAGAGGGCCACCCCGGGACATCCTGTCTGCCCCTGCGTTGAGTGTCCCAGGCACATGCCGTGGCCTTAGGGAGGCCAGGTGTGTGTCTGCCCACATTAGGATCTCTGCTGCCCTCCGATGAAGGAGGGGTGACCTGGTTCCTCCCTGTCTGTTCAGGTAGGCCACAACTGTTGTGTTGTCCGACCTGATCATCACGTGATCTCCCTTCAAGCTGGGGGCAAAGTGCAGAAGCACCCTCTGCACCGCCACCATCTCCAGTACATTTATGTGAGATAGCGTTGGCTCCCAGGCCCCGCCCACTGCGAGCCGGCCTAAGGTCCCGCCCCATCCGGTGAGTGAAGCGTCCGTGAACACCTCCACATAGTGTGGGACGCATCCCATGCGCACTCCCAGTTGGAGACGGTCCGGGGTGAGCCAGAATTCCAGATCCTGTCGAGCCCCCGAGGACAGTGAGACCCGGGTCTGTCTGTCCTGCGTGGGATGTCGAGCCGAGCAAACCAGCGTTGGAGCCGTCTCATATGAAGGAGCCCCAAGCGTACCACCGGGTGAGCTGCCGCCATCATGCACAGTAGGCACCGTACCAGACAAGACGGTCCAGATGGAGCTACCACCAGCCTCTGAGCCAGACTCCTGAGTGCCACCTGTCTCTCCACGGAGAGCCGTGCGTGCATGGTCTGTGCATCCAACTCCAGTTCCAGGTACGTCACCTGTTGAGCTGGCAACAACGAGCTCTGGGCCTGGTTCACCACGAACCCCAGCTTTAAGATGTGACGCAGTACTCTGTCCGTATGCTGCACGGCTTCCTGGCGAGAGGGAGCAAGGATGAGCCAATCGTCGATGTAAGTCAGGATCCTGAGACCCTGGCGGCGGCGGCTCAGTGCTGCCTCCACGCATTTGGAAAAGGTGCGTGGGGCGAGAGAGTAGCCGAACGGGAGACGGTTGAACTGCAAACACCGCTCCCCGATGGCGAACCTGAGAAATGTCCTGTGCCCCGGCAGGATGGAGACGTGAAAATAAGCATCCATCAGGGTGAGGTCATCCAATCCCCCGGGCGGACACTCTCCAGGAGGTGCCTGGTAGTTAACATGCGGAACCTCCTGGTGGTCACATCGTTCACCTCGTTCAGGATGCGCAGGTCCAGGATTGGTCTCACTCCCCCGTTTTTCTTTGGGACCAAGAAATAGGGGGAGTAAAACCCTCTCTCCGCTTCCCCTCGGTCCAGTTCCGAAATTGCACCGCAATGCAGGAGTGAAGAGACCTCCTCTTGGAGGGCCATAGTCGCTGCCCGGGTTGTGAGCTGTGTGCGAAGGACACCGCAGAAGGGAGGGGGTCGACGGGCAAACTGCAGAGCATAGCCCCTCCTCAGCGTCCTGTCCAGCCAGGGCGATAGAGGGCCGCGAGAAGAAGTGCGATAGAGGGCGCAACATGTACTGAACAGGAGACTGTATCGGCCCACCCGCCATCACAAACCCAACTGGAGGTTCGGGATGTGGGGGGCCACCCCTGGGGCAGGGCCCCCCCAGAATGAGTTGCCCCACTTTTACAGGTGGTGCACCCCTAGTAGCTGACTGTGTGGCCGGGGGCAGCAAGCCCTGGTCAGCATCCCCGCCCTTGCAGCTCAACACTGGGCGTTGCCTGAATAACTGCGGGGCAAGCCCACGGCCCCAATATCTGCCGCCCCTGGCAGTTGCAGAGTGGAATCTGGGCCGTTTACCAGCCGCTTTAGAGTTACAGGAGAGCGCGGGGGAGCGCCTCTTAAGCCCCTCCCCGGGTGCATGGAAGGCGCCCGTGCTGCTGTAGGTGCGCCGGACCCACTTAAGCCAAGCACAATCCGTCTGCGTGGCGTAGTGGAAGAGGCGGACCATAAAGAGCGGAGGAAGACCCAAGCGTGCTCTTTTAATGAAGTAGTAACGGCCCTACGGCCTTTATTGACATGATTCTC
>JALDQB020000177.1:0-103563 GCA_024416835.2 Perccottus glenii | reverse complement strand
ATGTGCATTTCTTTATTGACATTTTGACCAGCAGCAGTCGGAAAGAAAGCGTTTATTTCTGGTTGAATCAAGAATGGGCTGGATTACAATACTCCAGCGTGTGTTATTGTGCTTTTGACTATATTTTAGATAAAAATAAGATTGGCAGACACTATAACATGTACAATAATAAATACAGACACAATTATTGACAATGAAATGGATGAGTAAGTGACTACATATTTAGCAACATTGACCAACAGTTTTATAACCTATGTATATAGTTTGCAGTATGTTTTTTATGTGTGGATATTATTCAAAAATATATATTTTGGCCTATAACACTCATTTTGACAATTTTTTAATGTAAATATGTCAAATTTATTGTGTTATTATTATGGAATATAAATTTTCATAACTAATAGAGTGATTATGTTTGTAAATACAGATTCCTCTAGATGTAAGCTTTCAGTAGAGCCCTCATTGATGCCTGTGGGTATAAGCATTCAGAACTTATTGCACTTTTTCATACGTTTTCCAAATGTCTCCAATTTGGATAAATTGCCAAAATGATCTCTTCCGGATAATTTTGGCTGTATTGTGTGTAATGTGACCTCTCCAAATAAAAATGACTGCTGTTATTGAACCCCATTTAAATACAAGCTCTTTGTAAAGGTAACAACCTCTAGTTTCACCCACAACAGATCAGAATCTCTCTAAGTACTACTGATACAATTTTATACACTTTGGAACACACAGAGAAAATTATTTTTTGTGTTCTCGCCTGAAATATTTAGTGAAAATAAAGTTGTAAAAGGCTTCAGGAGGTAGTTGAGGACTAAAACACACTAGGGGCCAAAATAATAACTTCATGACTACTCACATTTCAAACTTGAAAAGAATATTTAAAAAAATGATTTTTTTACACCAGTTTTTATGTTGGTAGGTCCATGCGTTTTATAGAGGGACCATAGTTTATCCAAACTCATCCAAATTGGACACATTTGGAAAACGTATGAAAAAGTGCAATAAGTTCTGAATGCTTCAACCCACAGGCATCAATGAGGGCTCTACTGAAAGCTTACATCTAGAGGAATCTGTATTTACAAACATAATCACTATATTAGTTATGAAAATTAATATTCCATAATAATAACACAATAAAATTGACATATTTACATTAAAAAATAGTCAAAATGAGTGTTATGGGCCAAAATATATATTTTTGAATAAAATCCACACATAAAAAACATACTGCAAACTATATACATAGGTTATAAAACTGTTGGTCAATGTTACAATATATGGGTCAATGTTACAATATATGTGCAACAATGTCTCTTGTTGGCAGAAAGCACAAGAGCATGTCACATGTGGAGCATTTTATTGCACCTCTGTGAAAGAACAAAGCAAAGATGTGAAATCTTGAGCTTCAAATCAGACCACATCTGCCCCTCCCCCCTCTAAACGCTTTCTTTCCGACTGCTGCTGGTCCAAAATGCCAATAAAAAGAAATGCACATGCCTCCACTACATCCTCTAACAAGTATTTTATTATTTTTGTAAGTTTTGCTATAGTTTTTACGCAAAAAAGACTGTGAAAGCACAATAAACATGTTCGCGTCATATGACGCACAAGCTTTCTCATTGAGGCGGCTTGTGTTTACGCAGAGGCACAGACGCTTCAGGCAGAAGGAAACCCTGGCATGTTTTACATCGTTGAACTCGGGAGATCATTGGCTATCCGTCTATGATGACCATATACGGAGAACAACGAACGTGCTAGAAGCGTGTACGTGATGCGTAATGGCCGCGGAGTCTGTGCGCTGATAGGCGGATATGTATGTCCCGCCTGCTAAAAACGCGTCACAATTGGCTGAAAAAGGTGTCAATCGAAGGCTAACACTTCCTGTTAGCATTTTAGTAGCTTTTTTCGCGGTCTCAAAAGGAATTATGGCTTTTATTATCAAAAGAAATGACAAAAAATGTCACTGCTGATTTCAAGTTGGGAATACTTTTCTGCAGTTTTCGTGCCTTGGTGGATATAACATGTCTTGTGGACCTAATTATTTTACTGGATATTATTCCCTGGACCTTTACGGACAGAAAGACACCAAGCTTATCAGGATTTGTTGCAGTTTCACTCCAAAAGAGCCTTCAAAAGGTAAGACTAGTCCAAACTCAATCTTTGTGCTTGTCTGTAAAAAAGGCTTTGGTGTCGGTGCTGTGGTTGTAACGTGTTGAAATGGTTTATATCGCCGGAAAGATGAGACTTTAAGCTTTAATTTGGTATATATTTTGTTGGGGTTTGCATGACAAGGTATTAGGACAAAAAATACGCTTTTTTGGAGTGTGTTTGCGTCCCGCTGCGAGATATAAATTATACATTTGAGAAGTGAGTTCAAAACCCAACCGGATCAAACATTCTCGACCGACTCTGGTCTTTTTGTGAATAGTCTGCATATCCCACACATGTTAATGTGGGTTCTCTCCGGGTACTCCAGCTTCCTCCCCCCATCTAAAGACATACATGTATAGGTTAATTGGCAACTCTAAAGTGTCCCCAGTAAATGAATGTGAGAGTGAATGGTTGTCTGTCACTGTCTGTCTCCAAATGTCAGCCTTTCAATTAACTGGCCATTGTCCAGAGTGTACCCCGCCTAAGGCCCAAAGCTGCTGGGATAGGCTCCAGTCACCCGCGGCCCCTAACTGGACTAAGCGAAAGTAAATAAATGGATGATTCATTTGAGAGGTAAAGAGATAAATACAAATTAAATCCAGACCTGAGTTGTTCCAGTTTACAGTGAGGACTCTTCAGTCCAACAGACAACATCTTCAGCCCTGAGTCCTTCAAGTAATTGTTACTGAGATCCAGGTCTCTCAGACTAGAGGACTGGGAGCTGAGGACTGAGGACAGAGCTTCACAGCTTCTCTCTGACAGGTTACAGCTGCTCAGACTGGAGAGAAAATACATTTTGAAGTGTAGAAGTTTATTAAATTGTCTCTCAATAAAATAGACATTACTCACAGAGCTTTGTTTGAGGCTTTGGCCACTGGCACCAGCCTCAGGAGAGCCTCCTCTGAACCAGAGTATTTCTTCAGCTCAATCACATCCAGAGCTTTTTCTGATGACAGTAAGATGAAGGCCAGAGCTGACCACTGAGCAGGAGACAGTTCAGATTTAGACAGACGTCCTAAACTCAGGTACAGTTGGATCTGCTCCACCAGAGAACGGTCATTCAGTTCATTCAGACAGTGGAACAGGTTAATGCTTCTCTCTGCAGACACATCCTCACTCATCTTCTTCTTGATGTACGCCGCTGTTTCCTGATTGGTCTGAAAGCTACTTTCTGTCTGTGTCAGCAGACCCTGTAGAAGGCTCTGATTGGTCGGCAGTGAAAGACCCAGGAGGAATCGGAGGAACAAGTCCAGGTGTCCATTTGGACTCTGTAAGGCCTGGTCCACAGCTGTTTGGTGAAGATGTTTTAGTTCTTTGCCTTGAACAATCTGAGCAATGGTGAATATCATCGTTCGCAATGATGATGTTGGTTGTTCGACTGAAAGCAGGTTAAACCCAGTGTTGATGAAGGTCTGATGGACGTGAAGAGCAGCCAGAAACTCTTGGACACTCAGATGGACAAAGCAGTAGACCTTGTCCTGGTACAGACCTGGCTCCTCTCTAAAGACCTGTGTGATCACTCCAGAGTAAATTGAGGCTGCTGTGGTGTCGAGGCCACACTCGCTCAGGTCTGACTCGTAGAAGATCAGGTTTCCTTTCTGCAGCTGCTCAAAGGCCAGTTTTCCCAGAGACTCCACCATCTTCCGGGTCTCTGGACTCCAGTGTGGGTCTGTCTCAGATTCTTCTTTATACTTGACGTTCTTGACTTTGGCCTGAACCACCAGGAAGTGGATGTACATCTGAGTCAGGGTCTTGGGAAGCTCTCCTCTCTCTGGTTTTCAACACATGCTCCAGGACTGTGGCAGTGATCCAGCAGAAGACTGGTATGTGGCACATGATGTGGAGGCTTCGGGACGTCCTTATGTGGGAGAGGATTGTGTCAGCCTCTTCTCCGAACCTCTTCCTGAAGTACTGCTCTTTCTGTGGGTCAGTGAACCCTCGGACCTCTGTCACCATGGAGACGCACTCAGCTGGGATCTGATTGGCCGCCGCAGGTCGTGTGGTTATCCAGAGTCGAGCGGAGGGAAGCAGGGTCCCCCTGATGAGGTTTACCAGCAGCACATCCACTGAGCTGGACTCTGTGGCGTCAGTCAGGGCCTTGGTTTTGGTGAAGTCCAGAGGAAGTCTGCACTCGTCCAGACCGTCAAAGATGAAGACCACATGGAGGTCTTCAAAGCTGCAGAGTCCTGCTTCTTTGGTTTCACTAAAGAAGTGTTGAACAAGTTGCACCAAACTGAACTGTCTCTCTTTCAGCACATTGAGTGCTCTGAAAGTGAACGGGAAAAGCAGCTGTATGTCCTGGTTGGCTTTGCCTTCAGCCCAGTCCAGACTGAACTTCTGAGTGAGCACTGTTTTCCCGATGCCAGCCACTCCCTTTGTCAGCACTGTTCTGATTGGTCCATCTGTGTCAGCTGGGCCTTTAAAGATGTCTTCACATGTGATGGCTGTCTCTGGTCTGCCTGGTTTCCTGGAGGCTGTTTCGATCTGTCTGACCTCATGTTCCTGGTTGACCTCTGAAGCCCCTCCCTCTGTGATGTAGAGCTCTGTGTAGATCTGGTTCAGAAGGGTGGGGTTTCCTGCTTTAGTGATGCCCTCAAACACACACTGAAACTTCTGCTGCAGGTTAGACTTCAGTTCACTCTGACAACCTCCAGAAACACATCCTGAATGAAGACAATAGATAAACCCATGAGTCTCAGAGAATATAAAATGACTGTGAGCCTCTTGTTAAATGTGTTAAATGGTCCTACTGCTCCACAGACGCTCAGCCAGCTCCTTCTGCTTCATCCTCTTCAGGAAGTTCAGAGTGATCTTCAGAAAAGCCTCACTGCTACTCCTCTGCTCTTCATCCTCATCCTTCAGATGCTCTAAGCATTCTGGGTAATCTGTGCTCAGAACCTTGTGGAGCTTCTTCAGCTCCTTCTTGACAAAAGTGCAGATGTTCTCCTCCAGAAGCTGAGCAGATACATTATAAACAACACAAATGCAGTCAGTGTTCAGATCTGTGTAAAACAAGTTCTCATTCATTTATACATTTCCAAACTTTAGTGAATGACAGACCATAAATATGGAGTCCAGCTGTGTCTGATGTTGCTGATCACTGATGACCTCTGACCCCTGCTGCTTCACTCTGTGGATGAGGACACAACAAAGATTATTATTCTGTTTCATTTTCAGACACATAATTCTCAGCCCTGAACTGTGTACTCTTCAGTGTCAGGTCTCATTGAAGAAAGGGTTTTAGTAAACCTTTCTCTTGCAGCGATGGACTCTTACACCTATTTCCTGGTTCTCCCAAAGACCTGTCACACCTGAAGGACACAGGTGTTTGGATCCTGGTTCATAAAAAATAAAATGCCCCAGATTCAAATAATGAAAAGAATTTAGAATGAAAAGAATTTAGGTTTTATGGCTTTTGAGACTTAATTTTTTTTTACCTCGGTGAAAGATAAAAAGAGATGCTTCTGCAGAAACAGTAATTTTATGTGAGATTATTTTAATAAGCCTTTAAAAGTTAAACCATTCAAGGTATTATAGAAAATGTAAATGTGAGCTGGCATTCTCACACAGTCTTATAGTTAAAGAATCACAGCAGTGACTCTTTTTCTTGCACAAACTAAAACGGTTTACTCTTTGTAGTAGATCCTGTGTAATTTCTAACACTGCATGATTGAAAGTCTAACTCTCAAATTTACTGTGTGCTTTGGTGACCTTACAGTAAAAGAAACACAAGCACTTGACAGAGTTGTTGACCGTGTTGGCAGGACAACAGGTCGTCCCCTGTCACAACTAGAGGACCTCTACAACTGTAGGCTCCTGTCCCGGGCCGTAACACCACACATGACCCACATGGCTTAGTCCTGTCTCTTTACTGCTCTTCCTCTGGCTCCTTCTGTTAAATGTTCCATTTCACTCAGAGTTTCTTGCACTTGTCTTGAGGCATATCGCCTAAAGTCACTTAAACTGCACTTTCTCAGTGTAATTATGGGTTTGATTTACTTGTGTCACTTGTGTCTTTATCTGTCTACTTTTAATAGGTATTTTATTTATTTTATTGTCTTTTAATGAAGTGAGTGTCTTGTGGACTTCCGCCTGCTCCAAGGGCTCAAAAGGGGGTCCAGACAGACCATCCAAAACAGTCTGAAGGTCCCAGGGAGGCACCACCTGTCTAGAGGGGGGCCTCACCCTCCGTGCACCCCGAAGAAATCGCTTAACCAAAGGGTGACTACGAGCCGAGAAGCGCCCAAAGCCCTCATGGCCCGCCGTGATGGCTGCCGCAAACACCGCCAGAGTAGATGCGGCACGACCACTGTCCAGAAGTCCCTGTAGAAATTCCAGGACTACATTAACTGGACAGCTACAGGGGTCCAACTTCCTGTCACCACACCAAGCGGCAAAGATACGCCAACGGGTGCCGTATGCCCTGGCCGTGGAAGGTGCCCTAGCACTCTGGATGGTGGACACCACTGCTGGGGGAAGTCCTATATTCATAAGCTTCCCCCTTTCAACCTCCAGACTAGGAGCCTGCGGGTCAGGAATGGTCGGAACTGAAGGGAACCCCCGGCCTGCAGCAGTGTGTCGGGTTGGTCGGGGAGAGGCCACGGGTCCGTCACCGCCATCTGCACCAGGTCCGGGTACCATCTGGCACCCAGACTGTCCGGAGCCACCACCAGGATGTGAAGGCCCTGCAACCTCACCCTGTGAAGCAGAGGGGATAAGAGGCGTAGTGGTGGGAAGGCATAGAGGAGGCCTATGGGCCATGACTCTTGAGCCAGCGCGTCCACCCCTAGCGGTGGGTTGTCTGACGATCTGAGCGAGAACCAGAGTGGGCACTGTGCGTTTTCTGCACTGGCGAACAGGTCGGCCACAGGCTGACCAAAACGGCGCCAAGTCTGTCGTGCGACCTTGGGCGCCAAGCTCAATTCGTCGTGTAGAGGGCCACCCCGGGACATCCTGTCTGCCCCTGCGTTGAGTGTCCCGGGCACATGCCGTGCCCTTAGGGAGGCCTGGTGTGTGTCTGCCCACATTAGGATCTCTGCTGCCCTCCGATGAAGGAGGGGTGACCTGGTTCCTCCCTGTCTGTTCAGGTAGGCCACAACTGTTGTGTTGTCCGACCTGATCATCACATGATCTCCCTTCAAGCTGGGGGCAAAGTGCAGAAGCACCCTCTGCACCGCTACCATCTCCAGTATATTTATGTGGGATAGCGTTGGCTCCCAGGCCCTGCCCACTGCGAGCCGGCCTAAGGTCCCGCCCCATCCGGTGAGTGATGCGTCCGTAAACACCTCCACATAGTGTGGAACGCATCCCATGCGCACTCCCAGTTGGAGACGGTCCGGGGTGAGCCAGAATTCCAGATCCTGTCGAGCCCCCAAGGACAGTGAGACCCGGGTCTGTCTGTCCTGCGTGGGATGTAACCGGAGCCGAGCAAACCAGCATTGGAGCCGTCTCATATGAAGGAGCCCCAAGCGTACCACCGGGTGAGCTGCCGCCATCATGCCCAGTAGGCACCGTACCAGACAAGACGGTGCAGATGGAGCTACCACCAGCCTCTGAGCCAGACTCCTGAGCGCCACCTGTCTCTCCACGGAGAGCCGTGCGCGCATGGTCTGTGCATCCAACTCCAGTACCAGGTACGTCACCTGTTGTGCTGGCAACAACGAACTTTTGGCCTGGTTCACCACGAACCCCAGCTTTGAGATTTGAAGCAGTACTCTGTCCGTATGCTGCACGGCTTCCTGGCAAGAGGGAGCAAGGATGAGCCAATCGTCGATGTAAGTCAGGATCCTGAGACCCTGACGACGAAGCGGCTCCAGTGCTGCCTCCACGCATTTGGAAAAGGTGCGTGGGGCGAGGAGTAGCGAGGGAGGCGGTTGAACTGAAAACACCGTTCCCCGATGGCGAACCTGAGAAATTTCCTGTGGATTTCAGGATGGAGACGTGAAAATAAGAATCCATCAGGTCGATTGAGGTCATCCAATCCCCCGGGCTGACACTCTCCAGGAGGTGCCTGGTAGTTAACATGCGGAACCTCCTGGTAGTCACATACTCGTTCAGGATGCGCAGGTCCAGGATTGGTCTCACTCCCCCGTTTTTCTTTGGGACCAAGAAATAGGGGGAGTAAAACCCTCTCTCCGCCTCCCCTCGGTCCAGTTCCGAAACTGCACCGCAATGCAGGAGTGAAGAGACCTCTTGGAGGGCCCTTGTTGCTGCCTGGGTTGTGAGCTGTGTGCGAAGGACACCGCGGAAGGGAGGGGGTCGACGGGCAAACTGCAGGCCATAGCCCCTCCTCAGCGTCCTGTCCAGCCAGGGCGATAGGGGGCTGAGAAGGCGTGTCCACGCCTCCAAGAAGTGCGATAGAGGGCGCACCATGTCCTGAACAGGAGGATGTATCGGCCCACCCGCCATCACAAACCCAACTGGAGGTTCGGGATGCGGGGGGCCACCCCAGAAAGGGCTGCCCTACCCTCTTGGGAGGGGGCACTGCTGGGGTTCTGTGGGTGACTGGGGGTGGGTTGCTGTCTGAGCTAGAACCCCCTAGGTCCGGGGGACCTGGGGGGGGGCAGGGCCCCCCCAGAATGAGTCGCCCCACTTTTACAGGTGGTGCACCCCTAGCAGCTGACTGTGTGGCCGGGGGCAGCAAGCCCTGGTCAGCATTCACGCCCTTGCAGCTCAACACTGGGCGCTGCCTGAATAACTGCGGGGGCAAGCCCACGGCCCCCAATATCTGCACACCGCCCCTGGCAGTTGCAGAGTGGAATCTGGGCCGTTTACCAGCCGCCTTAGAGTTACAGGAGAGCGCGGGGGAGCGCCTCTTAAGCCCCTCCCTTGGCAGCATGGAAGGCGCCTTTACTGCTGTAGGTGCGCCGGACCCACTTAAGCCACAATCCGTCTGCGTGGCGTGGTGGAAGGGGGCGGACCATAAAGAGTCGGAGGGGAAGACCCAGAAGCGTGCTCTTTTAATGAGAAGTAACGGGCCCTACGGCCTTTATTGACATGATTATCATTAAAGGACGACTTGTAGGAGCGGGAGGAGCCAGCGCCCCTATTACGTTGGAAACCTCCTCTTCTCCCGGCATTTTCCCGCCCTGCGCTATAAGAGGCGGGGACAGGATCAGCAGCGGCAACGGTGGGGCGTGCCCTAGCTCGCTCACGGGGAGTCGCGGACACCTGGTGCCGGTCTGCACGACGGCGCCAAATGTCGTGCCGCTGGCGTCTCGGCTGGAGATGAGGAGCAAGCTGCTGGGACGTTTTGGAGGCTGATTCTAGTCGGTCTACAAGAGACTGAATATCGGGACCAAACAGGGATGAGGTGGAGAGCGGCAGACCGAGGATGCGTCTCTCCTCCCCTGCTCCGCTCCTGTTCCTTCAGGGAAGACAGGCCGAGCCTCAGGGTTCTGGCGCCGAGCTCATGGTGCGGCCTCCATCCACGGCGAATGCTTGGGACATCCTCAGGAGAGCAGCCGCTGTGGTCTGAACCTCATCTATCTCCTCGGGCGTGAGGACCGATCGCTCATGTGTGAGCTTGTCCAAGGAGCCCGCCAGGAATGCCATATTGCTAGCCAACGCCACCACCTGAGCGGCGTTAGCGTAGCAGCGATCCATCAGCGATGCCATCAATCTGTCCCTCTCTGATGGTAGAGCCGGCTACCGCTTCGGCCAGGGGTAGATGATGGTAGCAGGCACATCCTCACCCCGTCCTCAACAGGTGGGACGCCGGTGATCTCGTTCCAGCCCACCACGTTGCAATATGCCAGATAGCCTCGGGCGGGGCCTCTCGCCGAGAGCGGGCTCTGCCATTCTCGCTGGGCATAATGGGCGATGGGTGTCATAAGACAGAGAGTCGCCACGGCGTGGCGAGAACGAGCCTGTGGCGCTAGCCCCAGTGTGAAATCCGCCGAGCAGTTTCAAGCTGCTGGGGTGGGAGCGGGGTCTCCATTCGAGCCGCAGCGGAGGCAAACAGCTACGGCAGATCATCTAGCGGGTACCGATGAGCTGGCTGGAGATCAGGGACGGAGACTCCAGTACCGATGGATCCAGCGTCATCGCCACGGGCCTCCCCGTCCTCACTACTCGCTGCCCAATCCAGCTGAGGTGGGGTAGCGGCAGAGGACACGCGATGGATAAGCGGTGGCAGGTCGGTCGAGCGGGGAAATAGGACCCATGAATGCCGCGGCGGCGCTCGGACTCCTCTCTGGGAAGGCCGAGGCAGGCGAACAGGCCGACCGCTCCAGCTGATGACTCCATCCGAGGCAAGTGAAGCAGCTGTCGTGGCCATCCTCGGGCAGCAGCCAGGCGCAGCAGGGAGCGGCAGGAGCGGCGGTGCCCGACACCGGTAGGTGGCAAATCTCGGGCACATTCCATTCTTCTAGCTACGTGTGATCTTCGCTCTTTAAAATATCTCAGAAGTGCTGAGAGAGAAGAAGGGAGAGCGTTGGGCAAGGGGGTTTATATAGCCCCTGAGGCTGTGCAAGTACACTGGCATGATTGGCGCGGTGAATACTTTGATCTTTCTCAGAAGTCTGGCTCGCGCCAGGGAGAGGTAACCACTAGCGAAGCCCGTAGGTGGGCGGAGCACACACGCAAAGTAGAACTTCCGCAGCAGCTGAGTCTGGTCCAGAGCAGCTTTAAGCTCAGGCTTAGATCAAACATTTAGAGAATCAGAGAACTTTTATCACAAATGAAAAGTAAAAGTGCAGTGGCTCAGTGGTAGAGCGGTCATCCTAGAAACAAGAAGTTGGTGGTTCAAGCTCTCCACAGTTCGTAATGTTGTTGTGTCCTTGGGCAAGACACTATGTCTGTGTTGTGTTATTCTTGTGCAGCTCATGAGTAGCTCTTTGTGACTTTGGTTAACTGTGAGAACTGTGAGAACTGTGAGATCCAGACACGGAGGGGTCTCTGGAGCTGCTTGTGTTAAATCAACTCCAAGGACCAGTCGCTCCTTTATTAAAATATAATAAATTAATTTTGTTCATATTCCTTTTCATGACAAACATTTACAAGATTTACTTTTAAAATTATATCCAGGTGAGTCTTTTCACTGACAGTGAACATTTGAATGTGTTTGTCTGATTCTAAGGATGTGGAGGTCACAGAGCTGTTATTTGAATTATTCTACAAATAGTTCTGACGATGACTTACTTTGGACCATGTTCTGTTTTGAAGTTAATCCCTCGGCCCATGGAGGCATCACTTTTAAAGGAGACTTGTCTGGGCCCAGGAGCAGGTCTGTGGATAAAGATGGTGCAGTGGTTTTAGGGCTGACCTCTGACCTGGAGAACAGTGGTGGACCGTTAGAGATCCTCATCTCACCTCTGAGCTTTGGGGGGGTCAGTGGTTTTAGAGGGAGGGGCTCCGTCCTCTCTGTGCTCACTCTGATCCATGCTCAGTCCAGAGCCCTACAAAATGACACAAAGTGAACAAACTGTAAAGGACACTCATTAAATAATTAATTAATGCAGTAGCTCAGTTTGCCTCGTATGAATAATGTTGATGGTGTTGGTCGGAGGGCGCGGAATGGGTGCCACGTCTCTGTCAGTCTGCCCCAGGGCAGCTGTGGCTACAGATGTAGCTTACCATCACCAGTCCGCTAGACTGTGGAGTGAATGAATAATTGATATGTAAAGCGTCCTTGAGCACTGGAAAGGCGCTGTATAAATAAAACTATATAATCCTTTCCTCTGTCCTACACTGCCCCCTACAGCCACAGACCAGTCACTGCAGCTCAACACACTAAACTAAAGCAGCACCATGTATTTTGCTACAGTCCTGCCCAGGTCAGAGTTCTCTTTCCGTGTTCAGCCACACAGCCTGTGTGTATTAATCACAACAGAGCATCCACACCAGAGTCAGTTTAAATCAAACCAAAAAAAAAAGTGTGGACACACATCAATGCAGGACTAAACTCAAAGCAGGTCTTCTGTGATCCATGCTCAGAGCAGCTCTGACTCAAGTCAAAGTGTGTTCAACTGTTTGGTTTAATAAGAGCTTTATAAATGTTTGAATCCAAACTAACTCTTTGTTAAAGTTTTTTCTCACGTTATATTAAATTATTAGAGTAGCTCAGAACAGACAGTTATCATGTGAACAAGAACAAACAGGTCTGTCTCTCCATTTTGTCTCTGCTTCACAACATGTTCGTGACTCTGTCTCTTTGATCCATCGTTTGAACTAAACTCAAGGTAACATCCTTCCTCAGTTATTTCTGTTTCTTATTATAACATTTTTATAAAAACAGATTATAAACTAACAGAAAGAGAACACAGAGAAAACTCACCGCTCGTTGTCGACAGAAAGAGTTCGCTGCAGTGAAACTCAGAAGGAGTGGTTCAGTTTGTGGTGAACACAAGTTATGACTTGTACAAATATGAAAACATCGTTAACTCTTGAGCAACACTGAACCAGAGTTACCTACACCCTTCCCTTTTGTCTCTGGTTCCTGTCTGTTTGGTTTCTGTGTCCTCTTGGTTTTGTTGAAAGTCCATCTGGGGTATCCACAGTCTCTCAAGGCTTTACGGATGTGTTGTTCTTCTTTCTTTGTTTACCTTCTGAGGTAGTAATCACCTCTTGTGCGCTGTGCTAAAGAGTCTGATGACTCCCAGCTTGTGCTGCAGAGGCTGGTGGGAATCAAACAGTAAATAATGATCCGTGTGTTATGGCTTCCTATAAACTTCTACTTGGAGAGTCCTGTCCTCACAAAGAACCACTGCACAGTCTAAGAAAGCCAGGCGGTAACTTCTAGAGACAAAAACACAGCTGTGCCATGGGATCACCTGTCTCCTCGATTGTGGCTCACCTGTTCATGGAGGAAGTGGAGAACAGAGCTCTTGTCACTTTCTCAGGTGCAGTGCCCAGTCACAGGTTCAGATATGTTGATGACACGTGGGTCAAACCCAGAACACAGGAAGTAGAAGCCTTCACAGAACACATCAATGCATTATATTTAAAGAACTGATGTTTGTTCTGGACTGTTTCAATCTAACACATGTCACCTCTCACTGCAGGGCTCATATATTGGATCTTATATGTACTGGATTATATAATATCTGGACTCATTGAACACTCTGTGGCTTTTAAGGAGTGTTTGATCAACACCTGACATCCCTCAAAGCTGCTCCATCCTCTTCTTTCTCTTCTACTCTTAAGAGTTCCATGTGCAGGCCTAAAGCACTGTTTACTCTGGTAAACTCTCTGTTAACCTTCACAACATGTTCTCTCTGGCTCCAATGTGCTGCTCAAGAGCTTTTCTCATTCTTTTCAGACAAACTCAAGTCAATCACTGAATCCATTGTTAAAGACAGCCCTCATTCAAGTGACTCAAAAGCACATTTGATGTCAGCTGACTCGACTCACTCAACAAACTCGTCCTGTGCTTTCACTCTAAACCGCTCTTGAGCTGTCACAAGTCATCCAATACATCCTGCCGCCTTTGACTCAACGTTATCTTTTCCCTCTCATCTCTCTTGTGTTGTTAAAAACTCTTTTTTCCATCTTTACAATATTACACATCTTTGATCTTGGCTCATCGAGCTGCTGCTGAAATCTTAATTCATGCATTAATCATCACATCTGGATTATTGCAATGCTTTATTTCTGATTAAAGGGTCATTACAGCAGCTGGAGTTCTCAGCTCCACCAGGCGTTCTGCTCACATTACTCTGTTGCTGCATGAGCTTCTCTGGTGTTCACTTCAACATCTTACTTCTAACATTTAAGGCATTAAATAGTCTCTGAGCTACTCTCCTCCTACTGCCCCCTCCATCCCACGTTCTCAGTTGTCCTCTGTAGGTGGCAGATCCTTCAGTGTTAATGCTCCTAAACTGTAAAACATCTGTATTCAACATGTATTTTGAATAATGGGACTTGTGTGTGTGTGTTTTATCTGAAAATAAACATTAATGTGTGATACTTTGTGTTCTTTGAGAAAGTGAGAGCATTTGTCTGAGACAGTGCTGTACAATGATGATGACCCAACCAGGAGGTCTCTTCTGGAGCTTGTAGGCTCTGTTCTAGAGTCTGGACACTGGCTCTAGAACATCATTAGTGCTGAGTGTCCAAATGGAAAGACAGTATGAGATGGTTGATAGGATTACAGCAGTAGATATGTTTCAGATCCTGAAAGTGACAGGTCAGATGTGATTGTGTTGTAAACATACAGTGTTTGCTGTAGTTTCTTTGTTAGGTTCTGACTGTGCACTCTGTAGAAGAGATGAGAATCCAGGAGCACACCAACATATTTATAGGTTGGTGTCACAGAAAATGTTGGATTGTCCAGAACAACTGTATTTGACCTGGATAAATGCTTCCTGTGTGAGTGAAAGCACAGTCACTTCTGTCTTCTTTAAACTGATTGTAAGATGCTCTCCAGATTTTGAAGATCAGGTGACACTTTAGAACTGATGCTATTTGGATTTGGATCAGAGTGGAAGATGACACTGTCATGTGCTCACAGTAAACATGTTGAGTAATTACAGACCAGGTTTGGACAAAAGACATATGGACAGTTAGTGAGCAGCTTGTTATTTCTGACAGATTCCATTCATTGATTTTAGAGAAGTGTCTCCATTCTTTTTGAAATGACTGAAGGATTGGTTAGAAATGTGTGGGGGGGGGTCATCAGCTTTAAATATTGGGAGGATTTGAGAAGTCTGAAGAACAAGATGACACATAATGTATTGGACTAGAATCAGAAAATGAGTAAACTCAGAGTGAAATTAAGCGGTCATTACACTGTGTGTAATGAAGAACTGTGAGACAGTGTGGTTTTTAGATCCAGACACGGAGGGTCTCTGGAGCTGCTTGTGTTCTGAGTTCTGCTCTTTTCTTTTCAACAAACTAAAGGCCACCAGGACAAAACTCTGAAGAGATTCAACTCAGTTTAACTTTAAGAGCTATTCGTCTGTAGAAGATTTGAGCTGTAAAGTGTTTTTATTTAAATTTAGACAAACACTTGTGCTCAGTGTCGGCAGTTTTCTTTTGTCTTTTCACTGACAGTGAACATTTTAATGTGTTTGTCTGATTCTAAGGATGTGGAGGTCTCAGAGCTGTTATTTGAATTATTCTACAAATAGTTCTGATGATGACTTACTGTGGACCACGTTCTGTTTGAACTCAGTAAATAGATCCATGGACTCATCACTTTTAAAAGAGACAAGAGACACAGCTGGAGCAGGTGTATTTCTACATGTGGATAAAGATGGTGCAGTGGTTTTAGGGCTGACCTCTGACCTGGAGAACAGTGGTGGACCGTTAGAGTCATCCTCATCTCACCTCTGAGCTTTGGGGGTCAGTACATTTTTAGAGGAGGAGCTCTGGGTCTCTGTGCTTTCTGATCTCTGCTCAGTCCAGAGCCCTACAAAATGACACAAAGTGAACAAAGTGTAAAGGACACTCATTAATCCTTTCCTCTGTCCTACACTGCCCCTACAGCCACAGACCAGTCACTGCAGCTCAACACACTAAACTAAAGCAGCTCTGAATCCTCAGGGACTAAACTGAGATTAAAACTAAGACTTATTCAGGACTCAACCAGAAATTAACCTGCACCAATATTTATTAAACCTTAATGAAACATAGATTAAATCCAGTCCAAACCTGATTAAAGCAGGACTAAAGCAGGTTTGAACAGGTTTTGTTGCAGCTTTAGTCCAAACTCAGAGTGTGTTAACTCTGTTGGATTCTTAGTAAATGTTGATGTGTTTGTATTTGTTACTGGTCTTGTTGGTGCAGCTTTAGTCTGAGCAGAGGCTGATGAAGGTCACTTTAAAAACACCTCTTTTCTGGCTCCATTGAGAAGGACTTGAGCTAAACTCAGAGGAAATAACTCTGAACCTGTTTCTGAAACAGGAACTGTGAGTTGGGCCGGTCTGACAAAGGAGGACTCTGAGTTCAGATTTAAACTCTGATTGGTGGAGCCTCCTGCAGGAAACAGGGCCAAAAACAAGAGTCTGCTCCATGTTTACAACAGACATTAACACAAGGGACACACTCTTCTTTTAGATATACTTTTAAATTTCACATTTCAGTTAGAAATATGAAAAATAAATATAATTAAAGCCATAGCGGCGATAAAGGCTTGCCACCCTTGAGACCCGATAAGACAACATATATTCGGAGGATTGCATGTCGTGCTTTAAAGCAAATTTGGAGCTGTTTAGATGAAAACCCTTTAGCACTTGTGCGATTTAGGTGGTCATGTATTCCACCCAACATAGATTTTCTGTTGAGTTTAGGTGTGGCTGTAATAAACTTTTCTGTTTGCCCTAAGGTGTCCTATGGATGTACCAAGTTTTGTATTTCTACATTGGAAAAATTTACTTTCATTTTCCTTAGAACCAATTATTTTGACTTTTCTAGGGTCGCCACTGAGTCATTTTCCTATTTTTTCAGGGACTTCAAATACATACATTTTTGCGGGCTTGAAGTCTGGGACCAATAAAAATGACTTTTAGTTGTTGGTTTACTGGGTCAAATTGAGAATCATTTTGCAAAAATTATAATAAAAAATATATACCGAATTATAATAAAAAAAATATAACTCGAGCAAAAAGTCTAGAAAAACAGTTGTCTCTTTTACATACATGTGTTTAGCTCATTTTGCCCAAGTTTGGTGTCTGTGGAATGAAGCAGCTATTTTTGTTGTTTTTAAAAAGAGGTGTATTCTAAGTCGGACCAAATTTTCAATTCAAAATGGCCGCCTTCCCGTGTGTGATAGGTGTGGTCCCCATTGGCTTTTTGTTCATAAGCCCATGGCTGGATATGTGTACCAAGTTTCATTTGCCTACAACAAACTAAAATTTCACTTCCCATTGACTTTTTCCACATATTTGGAGCTATGGCAACACATTTATAGATAGGGGTGGTTGTCATTGGCTTTTATGCTCGTCATGACATAAGAGATGTGTGTACCAAATTTCATGTTTCTATGACAAACTAAATTCTTGGGTCCCATTATAAGTTTGTAGGGGCGCTGGAGAGCCATTTCTAAAGATAACCCTTTTATTTACATATCTTTGTGTTCAGGTCATGAATGTGCACAAACGCCTTTTGGTTCCAACTCGATCCGAGAAGGCGTTTGAGGAGTTAAGAGGCGTTTTATTTTCACAAAAATGGCCACCTCGTTACAGGCTTGCTACACCCATACCCGATAAGATATCAACAACAAAGTCACAAATTTGGTTGGCACACGTGTCTAGATGATACTCACCAAATTTGGGGCCATTTAAATTAAAACACAATGATTTGCATCTTCTTGCGCAAAGTGCGATTTTAGTGGCCATGCGTTTCACCCCACATGGCGGACTTCCTGTTTAGTTTAGGGTGTGGCTGTCATAGACTTTTCTGTTTGCCCTGAGGTGTCCTATTGATGTACTAAGTTTCATTTTTCTACGTTGGAAAAAGTTACTTTCACTTTCCATAGGCCCAATGTATTTTGACTTTTCTAGGGTCGCCACTGAGTCATTTTTCTTTTTTTTCGGGGACTTCAAATACATATATTTTTCGCCGGGCTTGAAGTCTGGGACCAATAAAAATGACTTTTAGTTGTTGGTTTACTGGGTTAAATTGAGAATCATTTTGCAGAAAAATTATAATAAAAAATATATACCGAATTATAATTAAAAAAATATAACTCGAGCAAAAAGTCTAGAAAAACACTTGTCTCATTTACATACATGTGTTTAGCTCATTTTGCCCAAGTTTGGTGTCTGTGGAATGAAGCAGCTATTTTTGTTGTTTTTAAAAAGAGGTGTATTCTAAGTCGGACCAAATTTTCAATTCAAAATGGCCGCCTTCCCGTGTGTGATAGGGTGTGGTCCCCATTGGCTTTTTTGTTCATAAGCCCATGGTGGATATGTGTACCAAGTTTCATTTGCCTACAACAAACTAAAAATTTCACTTCCCATTGACTTTTTTCACATTTTTGGGACGTTGCTATGGCAACACATTTATAGATAGGGGGTGGTTGTCATTGGCTTTTATGCTCGTCATGACATAAGAGATGTGTGTACCAAATTTTATGTCACAATGACAAACTAAATTGTTGGGTCCCATTATAAGTTTGTAGGGGGCGCTGGAGAGCCATTTCTAAAGATAACCCTTTTATTTACATATCTTTGTGTTCAGGTCATGAATGTGCACAAACGCCTTTTTGGGTCCAACTCGATCCGAGAAGGCGTTTGAGAGAGACGTTTTATTATCACAAAATGGCCACCTCGTTACAGGCTTGCCACACCCATACCCGATAAGATATCAACAACAAAGTTACAACTTTGGTTGGCACATGTGTCTAGATGATACTCACCAAATTTGGGGCCATTTAGATTAAAACACAATGATTTGCATCTTTCTGCGCAAGGGGTGCGATTTTAGTTGCCGCGCGTTTCACCCCACATGGCGGACTTCCTGTTGAGTTTAGGGTGTGACTGTCATTGACTTTTCTGTTTGCCCTGAGGTGTCCTATGGATGTACCAAGTTTCATTTTTCTGTGTTGAAAAAAACTTACTTTCACTTTCCATAGGCCCAATGTATTTTGATTTTGTAGGGTCGCCACTGAGTCATTTTCGTTTTTTTTCCGACTTCAAAAACATACCATTTTTGCCGAGCTTGAAGTCTGGGACCAATAAAAATGACTTTTTGTGCATGTTCACTGGGTCAAATTTAGGATCATTTGGTCACAATAAAGATAAAAAAAAAAAAAAAAAATCCGAGCAAAAACAATAGGCCCTCCCGGCCATCACCGGCTCGGGCCTAATAAATATATAGATCTTTAGACATTTCCAAACTAATTCAATGGATTAAATAAAAAAGCCAAAAGTTCTTTGTGTAAAAGGAGGCAGGTGCTTTTCTTTCACCAGACATTCTTCTGCTCCCTCAGTTCTCACAAATATTACAAAACTGTTCAAAAACTGTTGCTTTCATGAAAAATACACCTTTGGTATAAGTTCATTCTGTCTTCAGGTTCAGAATATTTTAAAGAAATACTTTGTTCTGATCCGACAGGACAAAATGTGGCTTTACCTGCTCAACTAGTTTAGACTACTTCCTGTAGCCTTCATCAGAAGTGTCACATGATGCTGTTGTAAAGACAACACCATCATGTGACACATGATGTGGAAATATACACTTTACAAAATCTACATCATTTATACATTTTTATACTATTTCTTTATTTATTTCTTTATTTTTTATTTCTTCCAACTTTGTTCTTTGCTTGACTTGTGTCATTTCTGTAAAACACATGGAGTTCAGTCATATGGAATGGACGTCGAGCGTGTCTCCAGCTTCAAGTAAGCGAAGCATCAAATTGTTTGTATTTAATTAAAGGATAAGAATAGAGAAATGGGGTAGGACTTGAAAAGTTTGTTATGAACTTCTTCCTACTCCTTTTGAACATGAGAATTTCTAATTTGAATTATCTACAATAATATGGAAAGATTGTGCTGAGAAGTACATGACTTAATTTGGCTGTTATTTTAATTGTATAAATATTATGCATGATTGTATGAATATAAATTTTTATTTGTATTTGTATTTTTTATTTTATTTTTATTTACATGTTCAAATAAACAAACAAACAAACAAACAAACAAGTTCCTGGGGACCCACATCTCGGCTGACATGACCTGGACAACCAACACCTCCAGCCTGGTCAAGAAGGCTCACCAGCGCCTCTTCTTCCTGAGGACACTGAGGAAGAACCAGCTCTCCTCAGCCATCCTGGTGAACTTCTACCGCTGCGCAATAGAAAGCATCCTGACGAACTGTGTCACAGTATGGTATGGGTGTTGCTCTGTCGCGGAGCGCAAGGCATTGCAGCGGGTGGTGAAAACTGCCCAACGCATCACAGGGACTCCACTTCCTGCCATCGAAAACATCCAGAGGAAACGCTGTCTCCTCTCACCCAGCCCACAGACTGTTCTTCCTCCTCCTCCTCCGGCATGCCACTCCCTCACAGACTCTCCTCTCACCCCCACCATCCCACTACCCTCATAGACTCTTCTACCCCCACCATCCCACAGACTCTCCTCTCATCCCACCATCCCTTGCACTACTGCACCTTTGCTACACACTGTTCATACAGTACCAACTGTTTACATTTCACTGTTTGCACTACCTTAAAGTGTGTGGTGTGTGTGTTGTGTATGTGTGTATGTGTGTATGTATATGTGTGTGTGTGTGTGTGTGTGTGTGTGTGTGTGTGTGTGTGTGTGTGTGTGTGTGTGTGTGTGTGTGTGAGCGAGTGTGTGTATAGCTCTCCCGGTTTAATTCCCTGTATGTATGTGTGTATGTTTTGTGTGTGTATGTATTACACTACATTTAGAGTACATATTCACCTGTAAATGCTGTTTATAGAAAAGAGACACCTGTAATTATATTTATGGCACACACTCGCCTTTTATAGTAATAACCATCTGTATATTTATATTCATTGTACATATTACCTGTAAATCCTGTACATCTCCATATCCTGCACGTATGCAACCATTGTATATATCCTGCACTTTCCTGCTATTGCACTTCTGGTTAGACCTAAACTGCATTTCGTTGCCTTGTACCTGTACTTGTGTAATGACAATAAAGTTGAATCTAATCTAATCTAATCTAATCTAAAACATAAACACTGCCCCCTACAGCCACAGAGCAGTCACTACAGCTAAAAATAAAAAAAATCAAAACCAGAAATTAAAATGTGATTAACTAGCATTAAAACTTATTAAACCAATGTTTACATCAATTAAAGCAAAATCTGATTAAACCAAGACTAAAGCCAGAGCCGAGTGCTGTTGAAAAGAATCAAACTGGTCAAACCTGAGTGGATCCAAAGTGTCCAAAGTGTCCCAGAGAAAAGTGTGCGACTGAAGGAAAAGACTTGTTTGTGTGTTTCTTCCTGGAGTGACTCAGAGACGCAGCTGTGTTGGCTGCAGGCCAGGTGGGAGGGGCTGCAGTGGGCGGGGCTTCACACTGACTCCACAGGTGGGAGGGGTTGCAGTGGGCGGGGCTTCACACTGACTCCACAGGTGACAGGAGGCTGCTGGCTGAGTTCTGTGCTTGTGTAAGGCTTATTTCCTGTCACCTTTGACCTGCAGCAGAAGGAAGAAGGAATATTAAATACATACATATGACTAATGCAGCTGAGACTAAAATCTGAAGGACCCTGGCAATAAAGCAAATCCTCAACATTTTAGAGTTTCCTGTTTCAGAAACAGGTTCAGAGTGAGTTCAGTCGACTCTGAGTCTGTTCACTCTGAGTTTAGCTGAAGGAGGAAAATCAATCTCGATGGAGCTCTGTTTAACTGTTTAACAGCAGGAAAAGCCTAAAGTTAGACATTTAATGAGTCAAGTCTTTTTAATATCACTTCAAACACACTGCAAGTGACAACTGCACTTTATATTCACTCAATTATATTTAGGCCCAAAATAATGTCACTTTATTTTAACAAAAACTCAAGCTGTGCTTCTATTTTGTCTAAAACACCTTTAAATGGGATGTGATAAAGGAATGAAATACTGGAGAGTTCCTTGTAGTGAAATCATCGGCCTGCCACAGTGACACACTTCACAGGGTTTCTTTCCAGATGTCTCATTGTTTTGTTAAGATCTGGTGACCAGTCACACAGGATGAACAGTGTCTTTACAGATACTCCAGAGCCATAAAAGGCTCACTAACTGTTATAAGAATTTTATTATTATAATTGTTTATATTGTTTATAGTTAGTAGGTGCTCATAGTTCTCTACAGGTCATGTCAAATCATGTCATGTCCTCCAAGCATGGAGTAGACATAACTAGATAGACATGGGTTGCCATGGTACTTTTGCACCTGGAGCTGGGGCCTTGAGGGGAGTGTATGGAAGATACGCCTCCCTCTGACAGCCCCCACTGCAGTGATATAAAATGTCATGTTTTGCTTACTTAGGTAAGCAAAACGCACTATGTACCTTTTGTATATATCTGTGTACTTTGCTTCCCTTGCAAGGAATAAAACCTGGCCTTTCGCTTTTATAATATAATCTGTCTCCGTGTCTCTCTGGATAATATAAGGATATAGAATTCTTTTTAACATATAGAATTCTTATAACACTAACCCTGTCTAATTTTTCCAAAAGGAGATTGAACGTGCCTTTTTAAATAAGTCCAGATGGCCAAGTGTTGTCATTAAGGCTATGTCCACACAAAGCCAGTGCATCCCCTATCCGATCTTGAGACGGCGTTGTCTCAGGAAATATCTACGTACAAACGAAACCACTGAGACCGGCTGAAAACAATGTAGTATATATGCCAGACCAGTATGGGGCGCTGTAATTCTGCCACAGACATACGCTATACACGGAGAAGAAGACTTTGAGCATGCGCATAACCTTGCGCGCTGCAGAAGAAGACGAAGACCTAAATATTTATTTTCTAATAAAAACAAGTTCTCAAATTGTTGCAGTCATTTATTTAGAGTGTAGTAATTGGTGCCCTCATGTTTGTTGTTTGCTCTTCAATATACGGACTGAGTTCTGAGTGCTTTGGACATGCGGAAATTCTCTCTCCATTCATTTTCTCCAGGTTGCTCTCCTGGTTCTCTTTCGTGGTGGATCTAAGAGCATGTGGCGTATGGTGTTGTCCATTATCGCTTGTTGCTCACCACAACTGCATAGAAGCAATAGATTTTGCTGTAATAAAGCTAGTAGGCTTAGTAGCTTCTGCAGCACGAACTCAATCATGTAGTCCGCCATTATTGTTGTTGCTGTTACGTGTGGCCGAGGCCGACACGTGATGCGATGACATCATCGTTTTCACAAAATATACGGATTGGCTGTACACACGACACATAAGGGTGAAGGTTTCAGATTTATCCACTTTAGAACCCGGTTACGCAGAAGTACAACGGTTACATACACACAATTGTTTTATTGCAACAAATTATGTTAATTAGTTACTAAAATTACTGGACAGTCAACCATTTATTATTAGAATTGGATGTATTGGAAGCTCCTGATCTTTGGCCCCTCAAGAGACATTGCCTCAAAAACTAGATTCTGTCCTGGAAATCACTTCATGGATTAGTAGGTGGAGCAGTCATTGTCTCTTGAGCCTTCTCATCCAGAAGATCACAAGCACCCAATACTAAAAACAGACTTTGCCTTTCTGAAATGCTAGTTTTATACCCAGACATATTAACTGATATATTGCACTTATTCTGTAGTTGCTCATGTCTTTTGCTCTGTTTTACAGGTGGCAAATTGTTGTCCATGGTGGTATAGATGGCTTTAGCCGGCTCATCGTTTACCTTTCTGCAGCTACCAACAACCATGCCTCTACAGTCTTTAGCAGCTTTCTGCAGGCTGTTCACTGTTTCGGACTACCATCTCGAGTGAGGTCTGACAAAGGAGGAGAAAATATTGAAGTGGCACACTTTATGGTGACGCACAGAGGAACCAATTGCAATTCTCACATCACTGGAAGAAGCACACACAATCAAAGGTATTTCCTTTAACAGCTGTAGAGAATGAGAAGTAGACATGGCACTTGAGGTTATTTGATGAATGATATTTGATTGTGCCCCTCTAATATCAGAAATTAGTTAACACAGTCCCAGTGATTTTACAATTTTTCTGCTTCACACCACAATAAAGTTTTACACAGCACATGGGACAGGTGGACACTCACTTTAAGTGCACTTAACATGTACAATTTTTGCAGTTTAATGACTAGTCAATTTTACGATTTGGGTCCTTTTTATTCTGCAAAAAACAATCAGTATTATTTTAATTTTATATTTGTTATAAGAATTCTATATGTTAAAAGAATTCTATATCCTTATATTATCCAGAGAGACACGGAGACAGATTATATTATAAAAGCGAAAGGCCAGGTTTTATTCCTTGCAAGGGAAGCAAATTACACAGATATATATCAAAGGTACATAGTGCGTTTTGCTTAAAGAAGTAAACAAAACATGAGAATTTATATCACTGCAGTGGGCGCTGTCAGAGGGAGGCGTATCTTCCATACACTCCCCTCAAGGCCCCAGCTCCAGGTGCAAAAGTACCATGGCAACCCATGTCTATCTACTTATGTCTACTCCATGCTTGGACTAACATGGAGGACATGACATGATTTGACATGACCTGTAGAGAACTATGAGCACCTACTAACTATGAACAATATAAACAATTATAATAATAAAATTAGTATAACAATATTCTTTATTAACAAAGGGGTCAAAAGTTATTTTGTGGAGCCTTGACACATACCACTATACCTACCTCAGTCTCAGTAATTGAACGGTCTTGTCTTTGTTGCAGAATAGAGAGGTTATGGCGTGACGTCTTTGGGGGAGTATTAGACCTTTTTTATTCATGTTTCTGCAATATGGAAAACGAAAGTCTACTCAACCCAGATGACGAAATACATCTATATGCACTGCACTGGAGCTTTTTGCCACACATTCAAAGGCACTTGCAGTTCTTCCTGGAAGGTTGGAACAACCACAAACTGCGAACTGAATTAAATCAGTCTCCTCTTGAGTTATGGTCCCACAATCCACGTGAGGGTGCCAATTCAGGTATGTTAAAACTTTGTGTCTGCACTGACCATTTTTTTAATGAATAAGCTACAACAGTTCTCAAAGTTTGCAACTTATGGTCTTGCTCCTAGTCATTCTAATAAAAATTGATAGTTACAATCCATAACTAAAAAGCACTTGGAGAGCACAGAACAGAAACAATGTTAAACAATATTAAAACACTTTATTTAAAAAAAAAAAAAAAGCTGTGAACTCTGAATACAAACTTGAAAATTTTACAGCATAAATTCAACTAGTACTGACCAAACCCAGCATATGACGATGAGATGCTTGCCAGTAAATCATTTTTGAAAACGTCATAGCTCACATTGCTTCCTGGAAGTTTCAAAGTGTAGAAACAGGTTGAAGCTTGAGGCAATCTGACGTCAACAACTTCCACATTCAGCTGTTCCGGAAGAACATCCCACCCAGTCCAGAAGCTGATCAACTGCTTTAACACTTCTGAAGAACCTAGAATTTAATGAAACACAATAAATTAATGATGACTTTAATAGCAATGTTCACTGCTAAGATATCTTATTTAGGTTACTAAAAAAATATAGAAGTATAAACTCTTTACTAGTCTGAATGAACTGGCACAGAAAATTCACAGCTCTGCACTGTTCTTCAATAGAACTCAAAAGGAGCTCAAAACATGTGCTATGAAGCCATAACCACAAGTAATCAATTATACTACATGACTACGGACATTATACTTTATAATTGATAATATAGTGGACCATGATGAGGAGGACCCAGGACATTGCAAAATCCTGGGCAAGGATTAATATTACTAGCTTGCTAGTATTAAAACTCAACGCAACCTGCGTAGTTTATCAATGACTCTACAAATATATATATATATATATATATATATATATATATATATATATATATATATATATATATATATATATATATATATATATATATATATATATATATATATATATATATATATAGCTAGGAGCAGTTTAGCTATGACCTTTAATATCAACCCAAACCTTCTAAAATTGCAACACTGGACACATTAACGTTAACCCTAGATGTGTTTGTTTTTTTAAAACATATTACAAGGTTTAATAGTGAATGTAATTGAAGAGGTATAGTTACCTGCATCTCCTTGTTGCTCTCTGTGCTGACTGCTAGTTGAGTTGTTGTGGAAGGGGCTAAAAACGGAATGCGATATTAAATGCTTGTAACAAGAAATATTACTTCACAGAAGAATCCTCTGTTATTTATCCAAAAAACTCACAATGTTCAATTTCATCTAGACGACCTGCTGCTGCCCGCAACAGCTCGGAAACTGAGCGGCGAGCCTCCATTGATTGCTGCATAGTCCTAAGGCGCGGAGCGGGCATAGCTGCATTAGCTTGTTGAGCTGTTTGTGTCTGTGTTGATGCGATTGCTAATGCCTGAACAGAAAAAATAACGCCCCCCTCATTTGCATTTGGAGACAGAAATCAAGAAATAAATAAATGTAGAAATAAATAAAAGAAGAAATAAATAAAAGCATTAATAAATAAATGCATAAATGAATAAATGTGGAAATAAATGCAGGTGGAAAATAAATATAGGGATTTATTTATTTATTTTTAACCAAAATTTACATATTAAAAAATAAATAAATTGACAATTTTCACTTTTATTTATTTATTTATTTATTTATTTATTTATTTATAGATATGTCATTTTTTGTCCTCCATACAGAAAAGTGTACTGTCCTTTAAATAAAAGTAAAAATTGATCAGTTTCCTTGCACTGAGGCACTACAGATGAAAAATTAAAATTGCGTTCATCTCAAACTAAATGAATGAGAGTTGGCATACGTGCTTTTAACAGACATGAATCATCACCAGCACTCCTCCTGCCACGCTTGTCCTATAAGAATAGTTCTTTAAGTTCTTTAAGTCTCGTTCAGCAAAATGAACGAATCTTTTTTCAAGTCATTTTGTTCATTTCGTTCATTTCAGCAGAATCTAATTAAAATGTTGCATATTACAATTTTTAATACATTTAGTACTTTTGGAATAAAAACTATAATAACTATAAGCTAATGCATTCATGGCCAAACTTTGAAAAATAAATTATAAATTCATTGCAGCTTACTTCAGGCAGAGAGTTCAACTCACCTCTTAATCCAAATAGTTTTTTCCTTTGTCACTTCATATTTAGCTTAGCATTAATTCCGTCAACATGTCTGGTCTGGGCCGTGACAGCCTCATGTAGCTGTAGCTAATACATCCGTCCGTCCGGAAACAGAAAGTAATCATTCATGTCCGTTACGTTCGTTCGTTCGTTCGTCCCGAGCGACTCGGGAGATGAACAGTTCCTTTCCGTTTCCGGTAACTGCATACTCTTTCTCTATGGGGAAGGGACTTGGTGAGCGAGCGAACGAAGCGAGCGACTCGGAGATGAATGACTCCTTTCTGTTTCCTGTATGAGATGTGGTGCAATGCGCATGCGCGGTCTACACAAAATGAACGACTCGCTCTCTGAGATGACTAGTCGTTCCCGAGTCATATTAAAGACTCGTTCAAAAAGAACGAATCGTTCATGAACGACTCATCACTATTACCTCTATATGTTTCTTCAAATTTGAAGGAGAGTTTTTAAACGCCAACAGTTCTTTGTGTTGAGGTAGGCACTTGATAGATTGAAAACGCCAGGAGTCATTCTTTGAACCTTTAAATTCAAATAACTTGCATAAATAAGGCCAGGGATGTCTCTCATAATCAGAGCTGCAGGGCACAGGCTCAAGCTCAGTCGACGTTGTTGGAACATCAGTTCCGCTTGCGTTGTCTCAAACGCGCTGAGCGAGTGAGTTCTTTGACCAATCAGATCTCCGATCTGTTTCAACGTGCATTGGCCAGCAACGCCAAAACGTCATTTTTTTTAATGCAAGATTCGGAAGGATGTAACGACACGCATTTTAATAATGTAGTGGAGTACAAAGTACAGATAATTGCTGAAAAATCTACTTGAGTAAAAGTATAAGTATGCATTATTTTTTTTACTTAAGTAAAGTATAGATACATAAAAATGTACTTAAGTACAGTAACAAAGTACAAATACTTCGTTACATTCCACCACTGCTGTTACGTGTGACGAGGCCGACCGCGTGATGCGATGACATCATCGTTTTCACAAAATATACGGATTGGCTATACACACGACACCGCAAGGGTGAAGGTTTCAGATTGATCCACTTTAGAACCCGGTTACAGATAATAGCGGATTCAGTCTCCCAAAACGCCGGATCCGTGTGGACGAAACGCCAATACGATACAAAATGTATATGGATACAGTGATTCGCGTCTCCGTGTGGACAGCCCCTAAGTCTTGGAGTGACCCAGTTTACGACCCTAGGTGGCGTGGTACCCAGCACCCTGTCAGGACAATCGTAAATCCTTTGAGATCAGACTGTTTATCCAGCTCTTCGAGAACATTTTATGACCATCTGATTGAACACTGGAATGTCCCTTTTGAAGTGTAAAAGACTTGAGACTTCTGGGATGGCAACATACTGCCATCTAGTGACAGTATGTATGAACGCCGCTAAGTTTTTCATCAAACCAATGACTTAAACTTTTTCCCTTTTTAGACGGAAAGGTTTTCAAAGGACATTGTGTTATTGTGTTTACGCCATTAAAAGTGTGTATCTAAGTATATGGTGATGGAGTCATAACGAGAAGAATCGACCCTCCTTCCATCAGTCTCACAAGTTTACACTTAATAAAATTGTTGAATGAATTTATGTGTGTTGCAGCATGCGTAAAGATGCATTCTATCGGTATGAATCTGCAGTACCAATGCATGTGTATGCTTATGATTGTGCAAAACTAAAAATTCAATGTTACTTTGTGGAAGGTAAAAGGATTATTTGAATTAAAATGTAGTTGGGATAACCTTCCCCATTTCAGAAGCCAAACACGCCCCAGGCCGTCTCAAAACACGCCTCTTCAAGCCGCGGACAAAACACGTCGCACACGGAAACCTCGCTCTTATACTCTTACTCTTAAGCCTCTTCTCTCTTTGTGTCTATCTGCTTCTTGATAATTTTCGCGCAACCCCCCTTGTCCGCTTCGGACCCTCTTTAGCTATTAACTTACTTTTAAATTTTTCTAGACCCGTTGCCAGTGGCGGATACAGAACGTCATTAATAGGTGGGCCTGGTGAATATACGGAGGGCCTTGGTTTTTATATTATACACCTGATTCCCGTGCTCCGTATTATAGAGCTTTCTGTCTGTAGTTCATACCAGCCTGTATCATGAGCCATGTCTATATTATCTACCTATTCACATAGCTCAGTTGGTAAGCAGTAGGCTTTACATTTAGTGTACCCAGGTTCGAATCTACCTTGGGACACTATGTATATTAGTTGTTATCCACGTTTTTGTAATTTATTGATCATGGCATGCTGTCTTATATTTTCCAGTTTTCAGCTCAGTAACCTCAGTTTTGTATATAAGGCTAGCCTTAATTTAAACCCCTTTAGGCTGCTGCATTCCCAGTGTTAGCAAACGCTAACGCTAAGTCTGTTAACATGAATATTGCAAGCCTCCAAGCACAGAGGTCTCACTTTAAGTCCTACATGCTGCGCCCCTATGCGCCGCATATGCTGCATACCCCCTTTTTGCGCCACTGGGTGCAGTGCAGATATCGTTTCTGCACCGAGTCTATTTCTAAAGTGCTGCACGCGCTGAATTAAGATGTTTTTATTAATCTGATTGGGTGGGCCACCAGTCAATCTGGGTGGGCACGTGCCTACCCAGGCCCACCCGTAAATCCGCGCCTGCCCGTTGCACCTTCCGTGCAAATGTGATTTTTCTTTTTTAAGCTACACATTGCCTATTTTTGTAAGACACCCTTTTGACGTCATATCCAGGAGACGGAAGGCAATCTGTAGTTCTGAACTACAACGGGATACTGGACTACACCAAATCCCGCAAAGACGCTTTAAGCCAGAGGAAAATCTCCCGAGACCTCTTTTTCCAGTGGTCTAGCAACAGTTTTCAAAGACTCTAATCTGTTTCTGCCTAATGCCAACGGCAGAGATATAGAGCTTTGTACTGTGACGCCTTTCATCAACTCTGCTTCAACAGCCTCATCGCTGACCAGCCAGCGGCATCATCACGTGACGGATGCCTTGTGAGAGCGGTCTCCTAAAAACCCAGACGCCCCGCTTCAGAGCTCCGAAGCAAAACTTTGGACCTTTGACGGAAATCGAATTGGGCCAGTACCAGCGAACCAAGTAAGCCGCACGTGACACAGCAAAAGTTTTGGCGTTCTAAACTGTATTTTATATAAGCTCAAGTCACAATACCTTCATCTACTTCCCTCTAAAATCCCGTAAACGCCCCTTAGGTAAATGGCATTTTTAATGGTTCAAAACTTCCCTTTCACTCCACAAAGCTCTAGTCAGTAAATGTTATTGTTTATTATTCTGTTTTAATCATTCTCATTATCCGTCAATAATCTTTCCTTTGTGTCCTATCCCATCATTCCCCATTAATATGTTAACTTTGTATAATCTTTAATAAAACCCCATAAAACGTTAAAGATCTTGATTTGGTGTTTTAATGTTTATATAAGACATATTTGAAAACAGAGAATTCTATTCCTTCAGATTAATTGAGACTTCGTAAATATAATCAGTTTCCCAGAACTTATCTGGGTGGTGCCCTCAACGAGACAATAATTTTAATAATAAAAATATGAATTGATAATTTACCCAAATTAATAAAATATTTCTATTACATCCATAATCACTACATCCTTTTTTGTCTCATTTAAGAACATTTTTGTCCAAAAGGCCTCCATCATTAATGTCCCTTAAAGCACTGCTTCTCTAACACTGTTCAAAGGATTCATCCTGAAGGATTCTGGGACAGAAGAGATTCAACTCTAACCCATTGAGTTTGATCCTGGTCTTGTTCCAGCTTCAGTCTGAACAGAACAGGACTCTCTAAACGTTTTATTTTCACACAAGGTTAACGGTTTTCAAAGTCAACAAAATGTGTCAGAAAACTCCAGGCTTTGCCAAAAGGCCACAGTTTTTGGAAACATTTAAAGCACTGGCTGCACCTGAGGGACTCTCATCTTTGACTCAGACATGTTCTTCACCTGCTGAACGTACAAAGACAGTTTAGCACTGACTGCCCTGACAGCACTCATCATATAAGACACATGTTTATTCTTGCCTTAACTGTTTGTTCAGGTGGTTAGTTTCAAATAGACTTTAAATTAAACACATTTACTGCAGTTAGAAATATGAGACATAAATATAATAAATGTATACAAGATCTTCATCAAAATAATTCAAATGGATTTATTTTCAGATTAAATAAAGCTAAAAGTTTTTGTGTAAAAGTGGAGGCAGGTGCTTTTCTTTCTACACACATTCTTCTGCTCCCTCAGTTCTCACAAATATTACAAAACTGTTCAACAACTGTTACTTTCATGAAAAATACACCTTTGGTATAAGTTCATTCTGTCTTCAGTTTCAGAATATTTTAAAGAAATACTTTGTTCTGATCCGACCGGACAAAATGTGGCTTTACCTGCTCAACTAGGTTTGACTACTTCCTGTAGCCTTCATCAGAAGTGTCACATGATGCTGTTGTAAAGACAACACCATCATGTGACGCATGATGTGGAAATATACACTTTACAAAATCTACATCATTAAAACATTTTTATACTATTTCTTTAGTTTTTATTTCTTCCAACTTTGTTCTTTGCTTCAACTTTTGTCTCATTTCTGTAAAACACATGGAGGTTTTTTTCTTCTTCAGTCATAAACCATAAACACTGCCCCCTACAGCCACAGAGCAGTCACTACAGCTAAAAATAAAAACATCAAAACCAGAAATTAAAATGTGATTAACTAGCATTAAAACTTATTAAACCAATGTTTACATCAATTAAAGCAAAACCTGATTAAACCAAGACTAAAGCCAATAATCAACAAGGCCTACAACCAGGAAATAAACCAAGAATAAATCAGAACTAAACTACCATTGGTCTAAATCAAGAGTAAAGCAGGTCTAAAGTCAGAACTAAACCTGAACTGAACCCAAACCTTATTAAACACAAACTACAGGTTGATTAAATCCAGTCTAAACCTGATTAAAGCAGGACTAAAGCAGGTTTGAACAAGGCCTAGAACCAGGAAGAAACCCAGGGCTAACTCAGGCCTGAACTAAATGTGGACTAAAGCCAGACTAAAGCAGGTCTAAAGTCAGAACTAAAGCCAGGACTAAAGCCAGAGCAGAGTTTTGTTGAAAAGAATCAAACTGGTCAAACCTGAGTGGATCCAAAGTGTCCAAAGTGTCCCAGAGAAAAGTGTGCGACTGAAGGAAAAGACTTGTTTGTGTGTTTCTTCCTGGAGTGACTCAGAGACACACCTGTGTTGACTGCAGGCCAGGTGGGAGTGGCTACAGTGGCCGGGGCTTTTTCACAGTCATGACCTTTCACCTTTTCTGATCTTGTTCCATCTGTTGACATCTTTGTTTTTTAAATAATGGCTGAAGTTGAGCTTGAATCTTTCTCTTGTATTGGTTGAGATATGTATTGTGAGATATTTGATGGATTGTTTTCTGTGGTTATAAGTGTCCTCTCGGCTCTAATCTGTGAGAACACTGGCTTGTGTTGCTGCTTCACGCTGGTACTTGTCTGTCCTTCTGTTTGGACATGTTTTTTTGGACATGTTTCTACTGGGACTCGACACAATTGGATTACTTCTTGTGAATACTTTCTTTACTAAAGTTTGGAATGACTAACATGATTAGTTTTTTCTGAACATAAACTCTTAAATTTCAGTTTTAGTTTTACAACAATTACATCACCTACAAAAAAAAACAAATGCTGACCTTTTGTAAAACCAGTTGTTTTTCTGTTTCAATAAGAGTTTGTTCCTTTGTCAGATTGTTTATCCTCTAACTGTCCATCAGAAATCTGTTGTATCTACAATAATACTATTTCTAAAATCTCTGAGAAGCATGTTGGTGTTAAAACTAGACCAGTTCCTTCTTCCCATGTCTCAGCCTGGTTCACTCCTGAACTTCGAGCGATGAAAGCTAAAGGTCGTCGCCTGGAAAGACTGTTCAGGAAATCTGGACTCATTGAACACTCAATTCTCAAAAGCACATTTGATATCAGCTGACTCGACTCACTCAACAAACTCGTCCTGTGCTTTCACTCTCACCACCGCTCTCCCACCCCGTCTCTCCTCACATCAGGTGTCCTCTGTAGGAGACAGATCCTTCAGTGTTAATGCTCCTAGATGATGGACTTTACACTTTGTAATATATCATCTCTGTCGACTTTTAAGACTCAGTAAAACATCTGTATTCAACATGTCTTTTGAATAATGGGACTTGTGTGTGTGTCTGGGCTGCAAAGACACTAGATTACAGCACGTCCAGTCACTGATGAGGCAATGCTTCATGTATTTAAATGATCCCAATGGCTCACTTCAAGTGTCTTTTGCTGTAAAACATGAAAACAGACATTATACAGTGTATGTGAGCGCGGGGAGCATCAAGTGTTTTGAATGTGGACACGTGGGACATAAGTGTGCGTCCTGTCCACACAGAGAACTCCAGAGTGCCTGAGCGGGGAGGGGCTGATGAGCAGGACCAAAGTGATAATCCCTCTGCAGTTGGTGTGGCTCAGTCAGAGGCCAACATGTCAGAAAATACAAATACAGTGGTGTTAGAGATTAATGAGCAACAGTCGAACCATGGACGTTGTTAGACCCATCAAGTCCTTAACTGCATTAATTTAATTATTTGGTTATTCACTTTTCTGCATTGGTCAAGGCACGTAACGTTGCTATGGTTACCAGCTATGTATTGACGGTGAATATTTCATTTATTAAAGAGGACAAAGTAAAAGCAACAGTTGTGTTCCAGTTAATGGGGCCTGACTCAGTTCAAAGAAGTGGTTTGCAGCAGGTTCCTGTTCTGCAGCACAATAAGAAACAAGGGCTTGACACAAGACGACAGAGAAACACACTCCTGTATCACATCCACACAGAGGCCTGTTCAGGGCCAGGCCTGTCACTGCTCACAATAGAAACTGCCTGGGAGCCTTTTTCAACTGTGTGGGACAACTTATTGTCCTGATGTGGAAGGAATAGTGTCCCACACTTTTGTCAAATTGTGATAAAAGGACTTTTGTCCAGAATAGTTTTTAAAAGCCAGGACGCATGATCTTGTGATTGGGTCATGTCCAGTGTTCACAGCCGAGAAGACAACACTCAGAGCTGGGGACAGAGAGTTGTTTTGATCTGAAAATAAACATTAATGTGTGAAAGTGAGAGCATTTGTCTGAGACAGTGCTGTACAATGATGAACCCAACCAGGAGGTCTCTTCTGGAGCTTGTAGGCTCTGTTCTAGAGTCTGGACACTGGCTCTAGAACATCATTAGTGCTGAGTGTCCAAATGGAACGACAGGATGAGATGGTTGATAGGATTACAGCAGTAGATCTGTTTCAGATCCTGAAAGTGACAGGTCAGATGTGATTGTGTTGTAAACATACAGTGTTTGCTGTCGTTTCTTTGTTAGGCTCTGACTGTGCTCTCTGTAGAAGAGATGAGAATCCAGGAGCACACCAACCTATTTATAGGTTGGTGTCATAGAAAGTGTTGGATTGTCCAGAACGACTGTATTTGACCTGGATAAATGCTTCCTGTGTGAGTGAAAGCACATGCTTCTGTCTTCTTTACACTGATTGTAAGATGCTCTCCAGATTTTGAAGATCAGGTGACACTTTAGAACTGATGCTATTTGGATTTGGATCAGAGTTGAAGATGACACTGTCATTTGCTCAGAGTAAACATGTTGAGTAATTACAGACCAGGTTTGGACAAAAGACATATGGACAGTTAGTGAGCAGCTTGTTATTTCTGACAGATTCCATTCATTGATTTTAGAGAAGTTTCTCATTCTTTTTGAAATGACTGAAGGATTGGTTGATAGTTAGAAATGTGTGTGTGTGTGGGGGGGTCATCAGCTTTAAATATTGGGAGGATTTGAGCAGTTTTCCAGGTTGAAGGGAACACAGAGAGCCTGACACAAAGATGAATCAGACGATGTAAAAGAGGTTCAGAAAGTTCATGTTGAGCTCATTTCTGTCATAAGAATGTGAGTTGTTTAGGGAACGTAAGGTCTGACACATGTCCATCTGTGAGAGTTCTGTAAATGTCAAATGTGATGATACTGATGAGTTTCTGCCAAAGGCTTTGAGGCTGGACACTTAGAAGACACTTCATTTACACATGTCACTAAAGAATCATTAAAAGTGATTTTTTTAATATTCAGTGATGAGTACTCCATTGAAGTTCATCTGAATTTAATTTGAGTTGTTCTTTTTACATTTGACGTTTATGTTTTTAAATGTTTGCAACAGCATTTTAGGATTTGAAGCCTCTTGAGTATTTGATTTAGAAAAGAATCCATTTTAGTTTTACACAATGCAACAGACACTTATTTCTAATTGACATTAATTGTACTTTTGTTTCCTGGGTTTTAGATGTTCTGTATATTTTCAGAGTTAAATCTTTCTGCTTGAGAAGTTGTTTTTCTGAATTGAACCTGTTTTATGGACAGAGATGATTTTTTGACGTACTGTTTCTATTTCTGTTTGGAAGTTTGATAAGGTTTGTTCTGGATTCATTTAGGATCTTTCATCTTTCCAGTCGCTGGACCTAGTTTTGAAATAGTTTTTTTTTCACACTCGGACGACGTGCATGTCCTTTAACAGTTGTGTATTTGTTTCTAATCGTGTCGACACGAGTGGTCAGAGAATGCTGCGTTTATTTCTCCAGAATATTCGGACTTGTTCCAGTGATTTGTGAAAATAAGGTCAATGATTGAGCTGCGTGTTTTTCCACTTCTTGTAGCTCCTTCATTAAGTGACTAAGACCAAGCTTTGAGGCGAGAGCTTTGAGAGACTTGGATTCAAATCGTCCAGAAACACAAGCTCTTTTGTCTTTGCTGCTTTTCTTCGACTGGAGATCTGAGACAGGGAAGTATCTGTCTTATTGTTTGGACCATTAGATGTTACGATGAGGCTAATTGAATGTTGATGTGTCAAATCCAGGACCAGTTGCACTGACTCTGTGTCTGTTTTGATTTTTGTTAAAGCAGGCACATATTTTTGATTGACATACAGGACAACTCCAGCAGTTTTTCCATTTGGGTTTTACAATAGAGTCAATCCTTTACAATTGAGAGGAAGGAGTGAGGGACAGCAGGAGTAAGCCAAGGTTCAGAGACTGTCTTTATGTGTTCCTTTGTTTGAGCATCATTTTAAATTCATCCACTTTGGGGACAAGGCTACGAGTTTAGAAGCACATTTGAAATCCTCTTACTTCTCGAGCTGAACAAATGTGGTTGTCTTTTTAAAAGTGGTGCTCTCTGAGTTTTTCTTGATGGGACTTTGGTGAGGAGAGGAAGAGGAATAGATGTTGTAGTAAAAAGTTCATTGGGGAAAGACAGGTGCTGGGTCTGAGAGAGTGCAGTGCTGCAGCTGTAGGACTGGGCCGGATGTAAAAAGACAAGGATTATTAAGACCAGAGTCATATCTATAAAAATACAGAAAGAATAAGATAAAAGTGAAGGAGTCAGGCCCAGGATTAAGTTCAACATTTCCTATGAATAAGAATAAAAACCAGGACTTAGATTGTCTTCTACCCAGAGCTGAAATATGAAAGCACTGAGATTAAAGTTTTAGAAGAAAATGGCTCCAGATCTGGTCGAGGCCAAGAGTAAGGCTTCCAACTAAAGTTAAAGTGGAAAGTGAGAAAACAGGTTGTATAATAGGTCTGCTCCGCAGGTGGGACGTCCTGGGACCACATAATAAACAATCCTATCAGACTTTTATCAAAAAGATGAGTCCGAGCATTGTGTCCAGACAGTGAGTCCACAGGTCGTGTTGAACAGATATTTACAGTTTAATCTGTTCAATTAGCTGCTGTAATAATGATTCAAACTCAGAGACAGAGTGAAGACATGTGTTGGACACAAACATTAGTGAAGTCTGAGTGTGGACACACTTCAGTCCTAATGAAGAATCTCAAAAGAGATTTAGCTCCATTTACAGCAGAAAGTAAGGGACGCTGCTAAACAGGGCTAACAATAAAGCTAATGCGGCTAATCCTTAAATGTAGGACTTTTTTCTGCAGCGTTGATCAAAGTCTTTTTTGTCCGAGCCTGAGAGCAGACAGAGGAGGACAGACAGGAGCTCTCACCTGTTAGAGCCAAATGAACAGGTGACATCCACAGTCTGTGTAAATGTGACTCTTAAACATGAGCTAGGCTCATTTTCAAATGACCATCTACCATTCTCAAAGCTTAGAGCTCTGAACACAAATGAGAGAGTGAGAGGTCAATGGAGCTGACCCTGAGTCAGAAATGAAGCCAGTGAAAACAGACAGAAGCACTTTTCTACAATCTGTGAAGTAAAGAAGTCTAATATAGCCCTGGTAAAGGAGCACTAAAGCCTCTCCTTCAGCTGCACAAATCTGTCCTGTTTTTCTACAAATCACCTCAGACCACTGTGTTTCCATTTCTAATGACATTCTAGCTGAAAGAAAAGGCTCTAGTGTTACTCTAGTGTGTAATAGTGTTAAATGTGGAGCAGTGTAAAAGTAGTAAAAACGAGAACTAGTGTTGTGTAAATGAAATAACAGTCAGAGTGTAAGTATCAGTCACATTTATTAAAGCACAGCCCCAACTATTAAGTCAGATGAAGCTGCTTTTGCTGCTGGCCTCATGAGGTGCTCAGCTCCTAAATCTCTAACATAGACTCTCCTGCTGTTCAACAGAGAAAATACACTCTTCAACACAAACATCAGCTGAAAAAGAACAAGACTCAACTCAAAGACTGATGTTTTTATTTATTATACTTGTACTTTTCATTCAAAATTATAGAGCCCTCTTTTCAGGATCAATGGAAAAGTCCAGATGGGATTGAAAGGACTGAAGGAGAAATGGTGAGTGAAAGTTCATTCTTAAGTGTCATTATTGAACACTAGCTCAGTGTGAAATCCCACAGAACCTACATAAAGTCACAAATGTTCAAAAGTCCAAAATCAAACGTGTTGTTGATTCAAAGGCCCTAAACATATTGGAGCAGTCTCTAATAGAGCCACACATGACATATTGTAAGATATATATCCTTCAGATCTTTTAAAATGATCAGCTCAAGAGGTTACCCTTGAAACAGAAGAGGACGGCTCATGAAAACTCATTACATCAATACCAGACCACAGACAAAAATACTCTCCAATGCTTCCCAGCCAATCCAAAACAAACTAGCAAACAGGTAACACCAAATGTAACAGATTCAAATAAAACCCCGACATTTAGAATGTTCACTAGTTCTTCACCACAAAGGAGTCGGCTCATTTGTCATCATCATGTTGAAAAAACAGAAAGTGCCTGATCTGCACGCAACACTACATCTGCTTACAAAGTGAATAAGCTCCAAAAAGAAAACACAACATCCATAAATAGTTTATATAGGTAATGCAAAAAGAACAACAAACGATTAAGATTATGTGACATTATATCTTTCTGACAGCTGAAAGAGCGATGTGGCAGAATGTGTAGCAGTTGGAAGGTTAGTGCCTTACTAAATTGTCACAACCAATAAAGTTGAGCCCTTCTCCACAAACAGTCCACCGACAGTGTTGTCCAGTGTCTCTTAAGGAAAGCTTAGTCTTTTTGCAGAAAGCTAAGTGGAAACAACTTGGTATTAAATAAGTCTGTAGTTGAATGGTTTCTGTTTTTGTCTGAAGTAAAAGAAGAAGACACAAATGTAAACTAGTGATGAGTCGTTCATGAACGATTCGTTCTTTTTGAACGAGTCTTTAATATGACTCGGGAACAACTTGTCATCTCAGAGAGCGCATTGCACCACATCTCATACAGGAAACAGAAAGGACTCATTCATCTCCCGAGTCGTTCGTTTCATTCGTTCGTTCGTTCACCAAGTCCCAGCCGCATAGAGAAAGAGTATGCAGTTACCGGAAACAGAAAGGACTCGTTCATCTCCCGAGTCTCTGAGTCGTTCGTTCGTTCGTTCCTTCCTTCCTTTCTGTTTCCGGTAACTGCATACTCTTTCTCTATGGGGAAGGGACTTGGTGAACGAACAAACGAACGACTCGGGAGATGAACAGTTCCTTTCTGTTTCCGGTAACTGAGGCTGTCACGGCCCAGACCAGACATGTTGATGGAATTAATGCTAAGCTAAATATGAAGTGACAAAGGAAAAAAACTATTTGGATTAAGAGGTGAGTTGAACTCTCTGCCTGAAGTAAGCTGCAATGAATTTATAATTTATTTTTCAAAGTTTGGCCATGAATGCATTAGCTTATAGTTATTATAGTTTTTATTCCAAAAGTACTAAATGTATTAAAAATTGTAATATGTAACATTTTAATTAGATTCTGCTGAAATGAATGAAATGAACGAAATGACTTGAAAAAAGATTCGTTCATTTTGCTGAACGAGACTTAAAGAACTGAGTCAGTAAAATGATCCGAACTTCCCATCACTAATGTAAACACATCCTTGGAGGTCTTTAGGGGCACGTATCCTGAAAAGTTTCATTAACATTAACATAACATTAACAGTAACATTACTACAGAAGATTTAATTTAAAACATTTTTTTAAAATGAAATCAGTTTTAGCCCCATTACTGAACTCAGTGTTACTTTGATAAAGGGATTATTAGAGTATATCTGCCAGAGCACAATGTCACCAAACCATCGAAGAGAGTGTGTCCTGCAATGGCAGATCAGAACATCCTGTGAGTCGATAAAGTATCACAGTCACAATTAGGACTACTTTCATTTTCATATCCTGTCTTATTTTCAACAAACTAAAAAACAAAAACAAAATTAGGCGGGCTTTGTGATCTTGTCGTCATGGTTACCTGACCATGATAGGGCTGGCATGTTTTTCCTTCAAAGTAATATATATGTAACAGTTAAAAAGGTTCAGGTTAAATCCTACTAAATGTGAGTATGGTGCCACCTACTGTCACAAAGTGTACCTGCAGCGAATGCTAGTAATGACGAGGGATTATGGGTAATCCTCAAAGCAACGGAGGATTTCCCTTGAGGTAACGTGTCTATGAATGTCCGTGGACTAAACAGTGTTAACTCACTTGAAAAGCATGTAAAAGTTAAGCTAGAGCTTTTGGTTGTATAAGGTGTTGTTGATTAATTTTGCCATGTTTTTTTTATAAAGTCAACCATCTGGTTATGTGTTTTATAGCCGATAAAAAGTCTTGCTAGCTAACTTTAATATGATGCCGTCTTTCCAGACAGAGCATGCGCTGTTTATCCACGTGTTTATGCATGATTGTCATAAATGCTGGTATGTTACCATAAGTTGATATAAAGTGTTGTAATGTTTGAACATATGATTGAGGTATTTTATGCTGTTTGTCTGCCTCCAAAATGTTGAATTGTAACGAAGTTACATGATTGTTTACACATAACTGACTGTTAACATAAAATGGAAAGATAACTGTAGGAAATCTGTGTAATTACATTTTGTGTTGTTTTCCTCCTTGTAAGATTAAGAGGGATAATTTGATGTGTTTTAATTATTTTGTTTATGTGAGTTTAAATCCACTATACGATCAATATGTCAAACTGTATTTTAATTTTGTGTAGAGCTTTAAGAGTAGTACATATGGGTAATCAAAAAAAAGCAACGGAGGATTTCCCTTGAGACAGAGCATGCGCTGTTTATCCACATGAGATGACTACTCAACACTGTTTTCCCTTTGTCATAAATGCAGATGTGAATAAACCTGCTGTTACCACAAACCTGACGGTGTCCGAGAGAGTATTTCAGGCAGAAGACAACACAGAGGTTACATATACATATTCATGAGATGGTTATTTAAACAAATGATTGTAGATCACAGGAATACACCTCCTTTTACAAAACAGTGTATTGTCATTCAATCCAAAACCAATCCCACTTTAAATGAGCTTAAATAAAAGAACATTGGGTCCAGATTAGGGATGCTCATATTGACCGTTTAACCGTTAACCTAAAGTAAATGTTTTGACCGATTAATACTATCAGTAAAACGGTTTAAAACATTTTTTTTTTTTAAGGTTCTTTTTTTTTTTTTGTTTGCTGCATGGTTTAAAAATAAAATAGCCTACTATATAGCTTATATTTATTAACTCACGGAGTCCGTCGGCACGCGCAACCACACACGTGACACATGCCTGAAGAATTTTTTTTTTCGAGCAAGGTAAGCAAAATGAAGCGCGAGAATAGAAGCACTGTGTGGGATCATTTTAACAGAAAGGGCGACGAAGTTACCTGTAAATTATGCGGCGTCGTATTAAAATACAGCAGTAGCACAAGTACGATGCAGTACCATTTACGAAGCAAACATCCACAAGCTTCGAGTGATGAAGGGCAACCAACTTTGCCCTCCATGTTATCAGGGAGAAGATGCGATGCACGGCGATCTGAGGAGATAACGCAGAGAATCTGTTCAATGATACTTAAAGACACTTTGCCCATAAGTGTCTCTGTGGTGAAGGTTTTCAAGAGCTACTGGGCTATATTGAGCCCAATTACGAAATCCCATCAAGATGCACTATTACCCGTAGAATTGAGGCCCGTTTTGAGGAGCGAAAAAAATCGCTTAAAACACAACTCGAAAGCACAAAGTTTGTGGCCCTTACTGCTGGACGGCACTCACAACGGAGAGCTATATAACAATAACGTGCCACTACATCGACGAGGACTGGCAAGTTAATACAGCTGTCCTTCTAACACAGAGTATGCCAAGCAGACACACAGCTGAGAACCTCGCAGCTAAACTAATTGTTGCGGTGGAGACATGGGGACTTGATGGGAAAGTGTCTGCATGTGTTCATGACAATGCACGCAACATCGTGGCTGCAAACTCTCCAGAACGGGTGAACTGGGACTCGGTTCCCTGTTTTGCTCATACATTACAGCTCGCTGTAAATGATGGATTTAATGTGTTCGTGCATCGGGTCATCATTGCAGCTCGGCGCCTGGTTAGGCATTTTAACCACAGCACCCCTGCATCCAAGGCACTGGAAGATAAACAATCACAAATGAAACTTCCGAAACACCAGCTCATTCAGTCTTGTAAAACAAGATGGAACTCAGTGTGTGACATGTTCGGAAGAATTCTCGAACAAAGGTGGGCTGTTACAGCTGTTCTGTCTGACCGAACAGTTACAAGGCTGCAAGATGCCAGAACCCTGGAGATACGAGACGAACACTGGCAAATAATGGAGGAGATTGCGCCCGTGTTGGAAACTTTAAAATGTGCAACCACCATAATGTCATCAGAAAAGATTATTTATTATTGTTGTTGTTTTGAATTTATAAGGAGGTTCTATGTTTGTCACAGGTTGACAAGGATGATCTGGTGGCCAAACCTGCGCTGATCACCTCTGTCCTGGACCCACGCCATAAACATCTCCCTTTTTTTGCACAAACGGAGAAAGAAGATGCAAAAGCAAAACTTATTGAAATGTGTGCTGCTTTGGTAATGGCCAATGCGGAAGGAGATGAGAAAGCGGTGTCTGCTACCCAAGTTGGAGATGAAGACCGCAGCCAAAGCAACGCCATGATTATGCTCCTGGGAGGTGACTACAGCACCCCTCGTCAAGCCATTGATTATCCAGAAGCAGAGGTTCAAGATTCAAGATTCAAGATTCAAAGTGTTTATTGTCATGTGTACAGACAGAAAGCATGTTTCCCTGTACAATGAAATTCTTACTTTGCCGTCCACAGTAAAATGTAAAATGTCACACAAGTAAAAATAAAAAATAAGACAAATATACAAGTGATAATAATGCAGTACAAAAATACAAATATACAAAAAAAAAAATACAAGAGGGCAAAAGGAGTAAAGTAGTAAAGTGAGGTAGTGCAGTTGTGATGGTGAAAAGTGACATGTAAAGTAAAGTGACGTGTAAAGTAAAGTGACGGTGTAAAGTAAAGTGAGGTAGTGCAGTAGGTAAACAATTGTTCATGTAATGTTGTGATTGTGATTGTAGACTCCTATCTGCTGTTTAGGAGTCTTATGGCAGAGGGAAAGAATGAGTTCTTCATTCTGGAAGTCCTGCATTTCACACTTCTGTACCTCCGTCCTGAGGGTAGAAGTGTGAACAGACCATGTTGGGGGTGGGAGGGTCTTTGAGGATGGAAGCAGCTCTTCTGTGGACTCTGCGGTGGTAGATGCTCTGCAGAGAGGGCAGTGGAGTCCTGGTGATCTTCTGCGCAGTCTTCACCACTCTCTGCAGGCGTTTGCGGTCCATGACAGAAGTGCTGCCGTACCACACAGTGATGCAGCTGGTCAGGACACTCTCAATGGTGCAGCTGTAGAAGTTGCTGAGGATCTTGGGCGACATGCCAAACTTCCTCAGCCTCCTCAGAAAATACAGCCGCTGTTGAGCCTTCTTGACCAGCTGCGTGATGTGAGGCGTCCAAGTGAGGTCCTCATTGATGTGGACACCCAAGTATTTGAAGCTGCTCACCCTCTCCACTTCAAGTTCCCGGATGAACAGTGGCTGAGGCGTTCTCCTCTCTCCTCATGTCCACTATCATCTCCTTTGTCTTGTCCGTGTTGAGGGTGAGGTTGTTGTCTTCACACCATGACACCAGACTGGCCACCTCCCTCCTGTAAGCTGCCTCGTCACCGCCAGCGATGCGTCGTCCTATCACTGCGGTGTCGGCAAACTTCAGGATGATGTTGTCCTTGTGAGAGGCGACACAGTCGTAGGTGTACAGGGTGTAGAGGATGGGGCTGAGTACACAGCCCTGTGGAGTACCAATGTTTGTGATGGTGCTGGCTGAAGTCCTATTACCAATCCTGACAGACTGAGGCCTGCCAGTCAGGAAATCTAGGAGCCAGTCACAGAGGGTGGGGTGCAAACCAAGTGTGGACAGTTTGTGGGTGAGTTTGTGTGGGATGACCGTGTTGAAGGCGGAGCTGTAATCTATAAAAAGTATCCGTATGTATGAGTCCTTGTTCTCCAGGTGTGACAGGGAGTAGTGGACAGCAGTAGCGATAGCATCCGAGGTGGACCTGTTGGGTCGGTAGGCATACTGCAGGGGGTCAATGGTGTCCGGTATGCTGCTCTGAATGTGGGCCAGCACCACTCTCTCGAAACACTTCATAATGATTGGAGTGAGTGCCACTGGCCTGTAGTCATTCAGGCAGGTGGGTGGGTTCTTCTTGGGCAGGGGGACGATGGTCGTGGTCTTGAAGCATGGTGGTACAATGCGCTGGCTGAGGAGAGGTTGAAGATGGAGGTGAAAACATCAACCAGCTCGTTGGCACATGCTCTGAGGGCCCGCCCAGGAATGTTGTCTGGTCCTGCTGCTTTGCGGGGTTGATCTTCCTCAGAGCTCTGTGTACCTGTGTTGTTGAGATGGTTGGTGGAGGAGGGGTTGGGTGATCCAGGTGTGTGTGAGCTCCCTCTCTGCAGTGTTGCTGGGAGCCTCAAAGCGGGCGTAGAAATTGTTGAGGTCATCCGGCAGGCTGTCTGTTGAGGCGATGTTGTTGGTGGTGGTCCTGTAGTCTGTGATGTGCTGCAGGCCTTGCCACATCCGCCCTGAATCCGCAGTAGAGTAGAAGCTGTCCAGCTTCTCTCTGTACTGCCTCTTGGCCGCTGTGATGGCTTTTCTCAGTCCATACTTCGCAGCTTTGTACTCGTTCTCATTGCCTGATCTAAATGCAAGAGAGCGAGCACGCAGCATGTGACGTACCTGACTGTTTATCCAGGGCTTCTACATCTACATGAGAGACGATCCTCCTTCTCTGGATATTAATCCTCTTGACTGGTGGAAAGCAAATGAAAGGCGCTTCCCGAAGCTGGCCACTCTAGCAAGACGTTACCTGTGTATTCCCGGTACATCTGTCCCATCGGAGAGGGTGTTTTCTGCCGCGGGTCTAACTGTCAACAGGCTGCGCTCCAGACTGACCCCACATCACGTTGATATGTTGCTTTTTTAAAATAAAAATTAGACAAGGTGTTGAGGTAGGGCTGCTATTTTTATTTAATGAAAAATCTTATTTATCGAAAAAAATTGCCGGTTTTTGAAAGCTTCGTTTAAAATGGATTCAGTGTTTTCTTTTTGTCATCCTAATTTCTTAATTATTTAAATTTAAAAAATATATTTAGTGTAGGCCTATTTTGTTTTTTATTTGTATTATTTTATTCTATTTTTCTATCACTGTCAGAAATGCTGCAGGTGCGTGGAAATTTAAACTGAATCCAGGTTCTGTTTGTTGATCTGTTCTGTATTCTGCTGTTTGCACTTTGCACGTTAAAATAAATCCTTTGATAAAAAAAAAATTGTTTGTATTTTTTTAAAGGGTCACAGATACGCGTCAATTTTATTTATATTTAATGCCAATTCAAAATTATAATATTATCAGTTAATGGTTAATAATTGATTAAGGAGCGGTGGTTGTTGGTTGGGAAAATTAATCGAAATGAGCATCCCTAGTCCAGATCTATGAGGTGTCCAAACATTTTGTAAAGACGACCACATCTGATGAAAGGACATGTTCTTTTTTCTTCTTCTTCTTATTCCACAAGTACAGGTTTTAGTTAGATTTGAACAGGTTTTAGTTGGATTTGAACAGGTTTTAGTTGGATTTGAACAGATTTCAGATTGATTTGAACAGGTTTTAGTTGGATTTGAACAGGTTTAAGTTGGATTTGACCAGGTTTAATTTGGATTTAAACAGGTTTTACTTAGATTTGAACAGATTTCAGTTGGATTTGAACAGGTTTTAGTTGGATTTGAACAGGTTTTAGTTGGATTTGAACAGGTTTTAGATGGATTTGAACAGGTTTTAGTTGGATTTGAACAGGTTTTAGTTGGATTTGAACAGGTTTTAGTTGGATTTAAACAGCTTTTAGATGGATTTGAACAGGTTTTACTTGGATCTGAACAGATTTCAGTTGGATTTGAACAGGTTTTAGTTGGATTTGAACAGGTTTTAGTTGGATTTGAACAAGTTTTAGTTGGATTTGAACAGGTTTTAGTTGGATTTGAACCTGTTTGTATAAAGCTGTTGGGGCCATAAACAATAAATATTATTTCCTGGAGTTGCCACATAAAGTTTCACTTTGTGCCATGATTGGCCCGCGGGCCGGACTTTGGTCTTGCCTGGTCTATAAGTTGAGTTCATTGTTATTTCAAGAGTCTTGTCCGTCTCAAGTGTCCTTTTTCCACCCTAGTGTTATTTTTAAAATAATGCTGTTTGAAACCTTTAATCTAAATTTAGTGGTGTAAAGTACCAGGGCACCTGAAGTACTCCTCCTAGCTCCACCTTTGGCCGGCCCCTCATTAGGAAACTATTTAAAGCACCTGTTTTAAAATGGCTACCCTGGACTCTGCTACTGCTTCGGCTCTGCTGCTGGGTTTTTCTGCAGTTTGGGTGCCATGTGCTCTGGTTTAAGGTTCCTATTAACTGTCAGGGTGGTTGCTAGCCTGTTTCTGTTTGCTGTGTTTGTTTTTTGTTAGTTTCTGCCTGTGTTATCTCATTTGGTTTTCATTTTTGTCCTAGTTTGGCAAACATTGTTTGGTTGGTTGCAGTTTGTCTTATTTGCTTTAATTTTGTTACTGTGTTGTGTATATTGTAGTTGTGTTGTAACTGGTTTGCCCTGTGGTCAACTTGTGTCTTATATTTTCTAGTGACGCTGGGAGTCCCCCTGGTGGTTGAGCTAGGCACATGGGTGAGGTCTCCCCACCTATGCATGCGAGTTAGTGCACTGGGTCACAAGTTTAGTTTGCACCTTGTCTTTGCCCTGTCTGTGTCCACAAAGGTGAGTATAAGGTGGCACCCCTGGGCACCTCCTTAAAGTTGTCTGCTTTCCACTGGCGGCCCCAGCTAGCTAGCTTTTTGTTTAACCTTTTTGATAGTCTCCATTTCTTTAACCATTTTAGAATTAGGCCTGTTTTAACAACTCATTTAGTTTTAGTATAGTCTTATGAAATAAAAGTATTTTTGGATAATACGTTTTTGTTCTACTTCTTTACAGTTTTCTTGAGTAATAATTCTAAATCTATCTTAATAAATGATTTGGTTTTTGATTTGTGAAACATGTCTCTGTCCTTTTTAAATAAGATATTGACCTGTGTGTCCTTTTTCTTTCCACAACTTCCGATGCATACAATAGTTCCTGGTTCAAACCCCCAGGTGGCGTAGTTGAATTCACATTCCATCTTATTTTCTGTTAAACCATACACAACCCTACTCGCACCGCCACATAAAGAACTGTGCACTTTCCTTAAGGCAGATCAAATCACAGAATGAAGAAGCCCAGCATGACCCCTCCCCCCCCCCCCCCCCATTAGTTTTTTTGAGCCCGACAGCTGTCGCAGTTCACAGTAAATTTGAAAATGGCTTTAGATGACGATTTTCAGAGGTATTAATAGACTCCAGACTTTTTTGTTGTAATAACCATTTTAATATTATCTAAAAGAACATATTGAATTCCACTTGACAGACTTCCACAACTGTTCACGTCAAAATAACTGCATTTAAAGCAGTAAATCACATTGTGGCTCAACCAAATGTCAACCTTAATAATAATCCATATAATTCAATTCAACCTTTACTAAAGCAAGGGGACATTCAAATATGGTCTCCTCTTCTAAAGATGCAAACCATTATTTACAACATAAATCTACATCGAGCCCTGAACGAGACAAAACGCACCACTTCATATTCTCCAGGCTCAAATGACAATCACTGCTTTTTAATGAGGCCTGGGTTCAAATGAAATACATGCAACATACACTCTGTTCCTCTCTGTGTCCAACAACCAGCATGCAACTAGATTACAGCCAACACTTGTGTCGCACCCGCTCAGAAACCAATATCATCAAACTGCACACTGTCCACCCCTGTCCACTCCTGTCTACCCCTGTCCACTCCTCTCCGAGGGGACACACATGACAAGTACATACACCAAACGGACTGTCACTGAACCAATGTGCTGGCCATTTCAGAGAACTGGAATCTGTTGTGGATACAGAGAGCTGTGGTCGCTGGGGGTCAAGAGGAAGGTAAAGAGAACTCCGGGTAGCCCGCTCCCCTCGACGAGCTCGGACCCTCTGATCAACCCGGATTGACATACGGATTAAATCATCCAAGTCTTCTGGAAGCTCCCGAGAGGCAAGCTCATCTTTCATGTGCTCGGCCAACCCGAGAAGGAAAGCCTGGTGCTGTGCAGGAGCGTTAAATCCACTCTACCGAGCAAGCGTCCGAAAGTCAATGGAATAATCCGCCACTGAACGAGATCCCTGTTTTAGTTGAAAAGGCCCCTGGCGCGCCCTCCTGATCCTCAGCGTCAAACACCTTCCGGAGTTCAGTTGATAAGGATTGGAAACTAGAGCAGGCTGGAGTACCTCTCCAGGCTGGAGAACTGCGCCTATTCCCACGTCGGAAGCATTCACCTCTACGACAAACTGGCTACCAGAGTTTGGGATGATAAGCACTGGAGCTGAAGAAAAACGAAGCTTCAGGTCCCGGAATGCTGAATCGGTTTCGCTGGACCAGATGAACGAAACCTTAGATGAGGTAAGTGCTGTCATAGGAGCCGCCATGGTACTATAGCCACGGATGAAACGTCTATAGAAGTTGGCAAACCCCAAGAAGCGTTGCAGTTGCTTTCGACTGCACGGAGATGGCCAATCCAATACTGCCACACCTTGGAAGGGTCCATCTGAATCTTACCCTGGGCGACAATGTAACCCAGAAAAGAGACGCTGGGTACGTGAAATTCGCATTTCTCAGCCTTGACAAAAAGCGAATTCTCCAGCAGGCGTTGAAGGACTGACTGGACATGATGAACATGCTCCTTGTGATTCTTGGAAAAGATAAGGATATCATCCAGATAGACAAATACGAACTTGTCGAGCATGTCCCGCAACACATCATTAACCAGGTTCTGGAAAACAGCGGGAGCATTAGTCAGTCCAAAGGGCATCACCAGATATTCATAATGGCCTGACGAGGTGTTAAATGCTGTCTTCCATTCGTCCCCCTCTCGGATACGAACCAGGTGGTATGCATTGCGAAGATCTAATTTGGAAAACACCGTTGCCCCCTCCAGGAGTTCAAAGGCGGAGGCCAGAAGGGGAAGCGGATACCTGTTCTTTATGGTAATCTCATTAAGTCCACGGTAATCAATGCAGGGTCGGAGAGTCTTGTCTTTCTTCCCCACAAAGAAAAACCCCGCCCCCGCTGGTGATGAAGAAGGTCTTATTATTCCGGCTGCTAACGCATCTTTGATGTAAAGATCCATGGGCTCTCTTTCAGGAGCGGACAATGAATATAGTCAGCCTCTAGGAGGTGAGGTGCCAGGAAGCAAGTCAATAGCACAGTCATATGGCCGATGCGGGGGTAAGGCTGTCCCTGGGAACGTTGGTCGGCAGAGAGGATACAGGTGTACAAGGTAGTGGATTGGGTAATCCCGCTGACTGAAGACAAACAGAGTGACAAGAATGACTCCACCCCAGTATTGCCCCAGTGTCCCAATCAATGTGAGGATTATGGCGTCGCAACCAGGGGTAGCCCAAAATTAATGGAATCTCCGAAGACTGAATTAGGAAAAGTCCGAGCATTTCTTGATGGTTCCCAGAGATCAATAGAGTCACGGGACTGGTCCGGTGGGTCACGGTACCCAGGAGGTGTCCATCCAGGGCCCGTGCAGGAACTGGTTTGGGTAGGGGAACTCGTGACAACCCCAACTGAAGTGCCAAGGTCTCGTCCATAAAACTGCCGTCTGCCCCAGAGTCAATGAATGTAGTTAAAGTCTATGGGCCCCCAGGAAGCAGCAGCTGGACATGGACAAGCGGGCGATTGATGGAGGAGACCCCCTCTGTAAGACTCAACAGTACTCCTCCATCTACTGCTGAGCCTGTCCTTTTAACGGACAGACCAATGCAACATGGCCCGGGCCCCCACAATACATACAAAGGTTCCTCCTTCGACGCCGTAGCTTCTCCTCAGGAGTGAGATGAGAGCGGCCAATTTGCATGGGTTCACTGGAATCTGTTGTGGAACTGGAATCTGTTGTGGATACAGAGAGCTGTGGTCGCTGGGGGTCAAGAGGAAGGTAAAGAGAACTCCGGGTAGCCTGGCGGCAGTAGCTCAGTGGGTAGAGTGGTCGTCCTTCAACCAGAAGGTAGGGGGTTCGATTCCCACTCTCCCCACAGTTCATACTGTCGTTGTGTCCTTGGGCAAGACACTTAACCCACCTTGCCTCCAGTGACTGTAACACTGGTAAAGTCGCTTTGGATAAAAGCGTCTGCTAAAATGAATAAATTTAAATGAATAAATGTAGCCCGCTCCCCTCGACGAGCTCGGACCCATCCAAGTCTTCTGGAAGCTCCCGAGAGGCAAGCTCATCTTTCATGTGCTCGGCCAACCCGAGAAGGAAAGCCTGGTGCTGTGCAGGAGCGTTAAATCCACTCTGCCGAGCAAGCGTCCGAAAGTCAATGGAATAATCCGCCACTAAACGAGATCCCTGTTTTAGTTGAAAAAGGCCCCTGGCCGCCGCGCCCTCCTGATCCTCAGCGTCAAACACCTTCCGGAGTTCAGTAGATAAGGACTGGAAACTAGAGCAGGCTGGAGTACCTCTCTCCCACTCTGCGGTTCCCCAGAGACGTGCGCGCCCCGTAAGGTGATTAATGACAAATGCCACCTTGGCTTTTTCTGTGGCAAATGTGTGGGGTTGCAGAGAAAACAGAATTGAACATTTAACCAAAAAGGGTTTACAACCACCTGCCTCTCCGGAGTAACGTTCTGGAATCCCGACCCGAGGCTCCTGGACCAGAATCGGTTGAACCACCGGGAAACAGGATCTGAAGGTGGAGCAGGCCCGACTCTCTGTGGTCTTGAATACTCGATAGCTGAGAAGTCAGGAGATGGATCTGATTTGACATGGCCTGGAATGCGTCCTCCTGTTGAGACACAATCCGCTGGAACCCGGTGGAAATAGTGTTCATTTGGGCTTCATGATTCTGGAGAGTTTCTTCAATGAGGGTAAATCGATTTATTACTTTCTCTGCTTTGGCTGAGTCCATCTTGGCCAGATCGTTCTGTAATGTGGGAATGAGGACTCAAGTGCGCACAAGACAGTGAAGGTAAGTGATACTTTATTAAAGTACAGATAGTGATAGGAAGCTGGAGAGATGGGCTGAGAGTTGGAGTTGATCCGGGAAGCTGAACCGAGACCTGGTGCCGAACCGGTGACTGGAGACCAAGCTGGAGAGCTGGGCTGAGAGTTGGAGTGAGCCGTGGAGCTGCGCCGAAGCCTGGAGCCGATTCGGTGACTGGGGCCAAGCTGGGGAGCTGGGCTGAGAGTTGGAGTGAGCCGTGGAGCTGCGCCGAAGCCTGGAGCCGAGTCGGTGACTGGGGCCAAGCTGGGGAGCTAGGCTGAGAGTTGGAGAGAGCCGTGGAGCTGCGCCGAAGCCTGGAGCCGAGTCGGTGACTGGGGCCAAGCTGGGTAGCTGGGCTGAGAGTGAAGTCCAAACCTGAGACTTGGAGCGAAGGCTGGGGAGAGGGCTGAGACAAGATCTGGAACAAACACTGGAAACATTCACACAAAGTATGCTGAACGATCTGGCAGGGAAGAGGTGGACAGGAGAGGTTTAAATACCTCACTGATGGTAATAGGTTACAGGTGCTTGGGACAGGTGGCAGTGATGAGATGAAGGAGAGAGAAGGAAAGTGGAGCGGATCCCTGAGAGACACGGAGTGGATCTGACAAGTACAAACCATATGAAAAGTGCTCTGACCTGTAAAAGGCCATTGTCCTTCCAGCCAAATACAGAAATTATACCAACGCCTGATGTCTCTGTGAGCACGCAAAAGCAATATCAAACAGAATAAATATGTCCTACACTTGGATTTGCATTATCTAGGTCAGTCATTCCCAAACTGTGGTCCGCGGACCACTAGTGGTCCGTGAGGGTACTGCAGGTGGTCCGTGGAAAGGCAAAATAAAATAATATTTTAACTTCACTTTACCAGGAAATTCCCATAAAATTTTTTTTAAAGAATATGTAGGCCTATATTGATATAACATTTGCATTAAATTGTCAAGTTATTGTGCGATTACTAAAATAGGCCAGTGGTGTTCGGCCGTGACGTTCAAGTTCAGTGTCGTTATGGATCGGTTGATAGCAACAGGTTCTCTGAAGAGAAAAGAGGCAGCCGTTGTGTGCAGTAAACTTTCTTTTAACAAGCCTGTTGCACACTGATGTGATGACTAGTTATAGTAGTGCTAGTAAGCCTCTTTAGAGGTGCGGATTAATTCAGGTAAGACTGTGTGTAGACATTTTATTATGTGTGTTATGAGGTGGTCCGCAAAATTTTTTGATTACAAATAGTGGTCCACACACACAAAAAGTTTGAAAAACCCTGATCTAGGTCATGTCTACCACTCTTCAAACATAGAATATTTTAACCGTTATTCATTATTTTTGCATCGCCCTGAGCAGGTCACGGCTTTATGGACAGGTGCCATAAATAATAGTAAGAATTACTGTCTTATTTCCAGCAAAAGTACAGAGTCTGTAAACTTCTGAGCACAACTGGGGTTAACTGTCTGTGAGGGGTTGTCATTTAGAAACAAATATGTCCCCCTCCATAAATTAACACTAACTCACAGTTTAAACATATGTCTCCTGCAGGTGTTCAGATTGTGTCGGAGAAGAGTCTAGAGAAGATTAAAGAGGAACCAGAGGAAGAGCAGCTGCAGGAGTTCCCATTCCCTCCTGTCTCTGTGAAAAGTGAAGATGATGAAGACAAGTCCTCTGTGCTTCATCAAAGACCAGCTGAGGAGAACAGAGAGAATGAGTGAAAAGAAAAGTTATCACCTTTCACAGATATAAATTACAAAATAGTAAAACATAAAAGCCCAATCATTTAAAAGTTTGTTTAAATAAAACGTATGAGCACAACTGTATGTTATCTACATGTGTTTATATGTTTATATATGTTTATATACGTATATATATTATATAGAGCTATGCACTGTAGATGATGATAGCTGCAAATTCTTTGAATTTTTTCTCTGAGAAACTCCTTTTTGATATTGCTCCACTATATTTTGCCACAGCATTTGGGATCTTTTGCCCATTTTGACTTCTGAGAGACACTCTGAGAGGCTCTTTTTTATTCCCAAGCATGTTGCCAATGGACCTAATAAGTTACAAATGTGTCCTCCAGCTGTTCTTTATATGTACATTAAACTTTTCCGGCCTCTTATTGTTATCTGTTAGTGTTTTATAATCAGAAGCACTCTTATAACTTTTCTGTGTGTTATTTGCACACTTTGCATGCTACACTGCACCCTAGATTAGGACACTAAATACTTCATCTGTTGAAACCAGTTAGAACCAGTTGGTCAGCCCTGGCTGGACACTTAGTTGAAAAGTACTGATACTGGGACAGGAAGTGCCCCTTCCTGTGTGAGGTGGGGCCAAAGGTTATGACCTTTAGGGTATTGAGTTGAGCAGACGCACAACACGTGGGCTGACCTCATGTTAGCTGCGGCTTGTCTAACAGCGCTGGACTTGTGCCTTTTTCTGAGTGGAATTAAACAGACAAACTTTACATTGGTTTTATAGTTTTTATTCTCTTAGTCTTAGCTCCAGCACTCGTCCCAAAAGAACCGGAGATATTGTTTTAGCTCTCATGAAATCCAAAATAAGGCAATATTTGGCATTACATTTCAAAATGTTTGAGAGATAACATTTAATATGTTATCTATATTCTATTGTGAATAAATATAAGTTTATGAGATTTGTAAATTATTGCATTCCTTATTTATTCACAATTTGTACAGAGTTCAAAATGTTTGGGAATCGGGTTTTTAGATTTTAAACACAAAGAAATTGCAGCAAAGAAAAAAGTGTGAAATAACTCAAACATGTTATATTTTAGATTCCTCAAAGTAACAGTCTTTGCTTTGTCGACAGAGCTGCAAACCCTTGGGCCTCTCTCAGTGAGCTTCAGGATGGAGTCACTTAAAATGGTGTTTCCAGGTTAAAAGTGGAAACACAAAGTTGTGTTGTGTCTTATTTAAAAGTAAAAACATGGAGGATTAGGGAACATAGATTTAAGCCTAAAATGAATGCTAGCCTTTATAAAAACACATCATTAGACTTTATAAGAAATGCACGTTGCGGGAGACAAAAGTGTTGGAGGAAGAGAGTGGGACGAGCACGTCAGGACCAGAGTTTCAATTGTTGTTTGGTGATTTTACTCATAAATATGTCCTGGATTGGAACGGTTTAACATCAAAAGGCTTTTGAACAAACTTAATGACATTGTTGTGGGTGGTTTTGTCTTGTATAAATATTTAAATGAGGATGAATGTGCAGCACTGATAAAGCTCCTGGATTGTAAAGACTCTGATGAAAGTCTTGGAGATATAAGAGGCTTATATCAGTGACCAGACTCCCGCTCAGAGCCACTGTTTCATGGAGTTGTTATGTAAGCACCAAAACTGTTCTGAGGACGAGACCCACACACATTTGTTTTTAGACTGCTGTCACTCAAAAGAAATGTGGACCAAACTAAACGGACTTGGACTCACTTTTAATGTAAACTTCTGCTCTGTTCTGTTTGGACTCATGGAGGAAAGGTTCACACGAAACAGTTCAAACTCATTCAACTCATCATCGCAGTCTCCACAGTTAAAATATGGAAAACAAGGACAAAAGTCACCATTAAATAAACATTCATCAACAGCTGCTATTTTATTCACAAAAGACAAACAAACAATAAAACTACTTTCACCATGTCCTACATTGAACTCAGTAACTGTAACCATTTTCTTGCATTTCTTATTCTGTTGTATTTTCAGAAAATAGACGCAGAGTCCATCTGAAAAGCTCCAGTGACACCATCCCAGAACAGATCAGTGTGACTCTGAGCTGTGAAGTCGAGGCTTTAAAGGAACTTATGAATGGTTCAGACTAAAGTCAGCCTCGGACTCTCAGAGGGAAACAATGAAAGAAAACTCAGCTGGTGTCAGTGTCTCAAATAGAGGTGTCTACTCCTGCAGAGGATGGACCAACACATCGTCACAGAATCAACAAATACTGTCACTGTTTTACAAACTGATGAGTACACTTGTGTTTTTAAAGATAGATCTGAAAGAAAAATAAAAGTCAAAGCAACAGAAAGTGAACAGTTAAGAAAAAAGTTATAACACATTCAATTTATTTATTATATCTTTCTTTAACCTGGTGATATCCTCATTGAGATCAAAACTCTCTTTTCCAAGAGTGACCTGGCCAAGACGACAGCATTACACACAGTTTGTGACAAATACAAGAATTATCAAACACACAAAGAACAATATTTACTCTCAATAGTTACAAAGAGTTTAAAAACAGTTACATTTACCAAGCTCCTTGAGTTCACGCTTCTTTAGGATCGATTTAAATTCTCCTAAAGTAACAAGTTCAGATGGATTGAAGTCCTTTTGCAGGTCAGTCCATGCACAGGGGGCAGCCACTGAAATACTGCCTTACCCAACTCCGTTTATTAAATCTGAAAACAAGCACTTGTAATCAGTCGGTGTGTAGAACAGTTTATTTTACTGCTGTTATTTAGACTGTTTTGTTTCTCAAACTAAAGAAAAGAAATAGACACAACACTGTGGAGCAGAGAGACCACACTGGAAGAACTGAGTGAGTCTGGACAACTATTCATTTTCATATTTATGACTTAGATTTCTTTTTTCTTTAATACACTCAAATAAAATGTCTAGATTTAGTTCTTTTTTTTGTAACAACATGTGTTTGATTAAAGTGAGAAGAAAGTGGACACAGCTGCTTCTCTAAAAGTGATTTATTTAAACTGATCTGTTTCTTTTGGTTTCATAATGTGATGCAGAGAAAAAGCAAAGGCCACAGTGACTGGTGACACAGAGGTTCAGTCTGGAGGCACACTGACTCTGAGCTGCTCTCTTATATTAGTGTTTTGCAGATGTTGAGTCCCCAGTGTCTCTCACAGTGAGTCCTGACACATCACAGCACCTCACGTCTGACAAAGTCTCACTGAGCTGTCAATCCAACTCCACTAATGGAGAGTGGACACTCAAAGGCTTTTCTCAGAACGGCCTTTTCTTACCACAATGTACTTCCTACTGGACAGATACATCTAAATGTGACTTTTCCCCAAAAGAGAAAACTAATGCAATGTTTTGGTGTGAGTCTGGATCAGGAGAGCTGAGCAATGCCCTCAACATGACTTTTTTCCATTTCATTTTTCATAGAATAGATGAATACAGCCATCCTCTTCTTTTTATTGCTGTGATAATGTAATAGTCCAAGTGTGACTTTTCACAGGTGATGTTGTCCTTGTGAGTCCTGTTCATCCTGTGACTGAGGGACCACCTGTTTCTCTTGGCTCTAAACTCAACACATCTACTGCTCTTTCTTCTGTCCTTTTCTATAAAAATGGAAAACTAATCCAAAATGGAACCCAAAGTGAGTTCAACATCTCTGCAGTGTCCAAGTCTGACGAGGGTTTTTATAAATGTGAGGGACAAGAACAAGGCCCAAGATCTCCACACATTTGGACTTCTCCAGAGAGTTGGATCTCACTCAAATTTGAGAATGATTTTTTAAATTCAAAATAGAAACACAAAGTTGGAGGTTTGAAGGTGTATTTATAAAGCACTGCTACAATGTGAGTTGTAAATATTAACATGAGATAAATTCTTGCAGCAAAAGAACATAGCTCTTCATTTCCTGTCATGTTGATCATTGGACTTATCTGTGCAATAGTTGGATTAATTCTGCTGCTGCTTCTGTGACGCTGCACAAAGTCAAAAGATAAGACTATATCAGACACAAACACTGTATTTGTTTCTGATACAAATGCCTTTAATATTATAATTCACTATTGATTTGTCTTTGTTTGTTACAGTTTTGTACTTAAGGTCTGTGAGAACCAATCAGAGCTCTGCTGAAGATCACATGACCAGCAACAATTACACCTCTCGTCCTATTGGTCAGTCTCAGCTTCTTCTAACTTGACGACTTCCTCTAAGGCAAGAAGAAGGAGTTTTATTTTGAAGAAAACCAAACTGTCTGTAATCAAAAGTCCAAATCCAGAAAAAGGACAAGAGTTCACACAAAGTCTGTTCACAATAAAAGTGTCACTATGGCTTCTTTTTCTTTTGCACTAAAGCAGTAAAAAACACTGTCCACTGTGAATGAAATGTAATGTTTCTTTTACAGAAGCCACAGATTCTGTGCTGGAGCTCAAAAACATCAAAAGGTGAGTCTCTTGTTTCTTTCATTTGATACATTGACAGGTCACTTCTTTTTTGACTCCAACTCAGAGAGAAGGACGTGTGAACAGGAACAGAGCTGTGTTTACTCCAGTGTGAGGCCACATTCAGCAGCAGCTACAGTCCAGTCACTTTAAACTAGAACCATCAGGTCCAACACAACAACACTGACTTTGACTTTGACTTTTTCTTTTAGATGAAAGTTATATTGGAGGTTTGTGTCCAGCAGAGGGCACTGTGTCCATGAGTTAGACATGTTTCTACCAATCTCATGTCGAAGAAGCTTTAAAAGGATTTTGAGAAGATATATTTTTGGGCCTTTGTACCTGTCTCACACACACACTTAAATATTATACATTCATATTTACTCCACAAATATTATTAACTCTATGTATTTATGTTTATCTTCTAATGTCTTTTGTGCTTTAGTATTTGTTTGGACTCAGGTCTATAACTTGAGTCTAACTGTTGGTCTTGAAGCTAATCCATTGTGTATAAAAGTCTGTACATTGCAGTGTGTTATTTTATTTGTGATTTTTGCTGATCATGTCAAATTAGTGTCAGACAATGACTTAAATCCACAAACTAAAGCCTCTGTTTGTGTCAAATCTAATGTTTGTGCTTGTTCTGCTGCGTTGGTCTGACACATGAAGCCGTCTGAGTTGAGCCGTGAACAGAGCAGTGTAAAAAACAAGATTAAATACAAATATGATTTATATTTCTTCTCAGGAGATATTTAAACCTGTTGAATTTCATTAAAATACAAGTTACATAATGATTTCTAAGTTTTATTTTTGTCCAAATTCCAAATCTGTGAAGATTTTTGGCCTTGTTTTTCTCACATTTATAAAAACCCTTGTCAGACTTGGACACAGTCTAGAGTTTTGTGGAAGAGTCCAAGACACACTTGTGCCTCTTTTAACTTTGTTGTACAATGATATTATCTCAAATCAGTCAAAGCCAATAACAATGTGATCTGCTCTAATTTCTCTTGTTCCAAAGCCAGGCAAGGATCACGTTTAGCCTCGAATAATATGAGAAGACTATTTCCTCAAATGTCAAAGGATTCATCTTTTCAGGGTCCAGCAGTAGCTGTGTCGCTGGAAAAGCTTTGGATCGAGTGGCCCTTCTTATTTTATGTTCTCTCTAAATTTGGAACCAATTACATGAAATGGACCAAGGCTCTGTCCATGAACCACTTGCACGAGTTAAAACTAACCGTATAATATCACATCCTTTTCAAGTCTTTAGGTCCACACGGCTTCCACCAGCTTTATTTCTCCGAGCACTGGAGCCGTTAGCCTGTGCTATTGGGGCAGATCCAGGTGGACAGGGGATTAACATGGGAGGACACCATTTTAAAAGTAACCTCTATGTGGATGATACAAACCCCATTCCCAAAAAAGTTAGGACACTGAACAAACTGTGAATAAAAAATCTCATAAACTTATATTTTATTCACAATAGAATAAATAATAAAATACATGTTTGACAATAAACTAAAATCATCGCTGCACAAGTCTCTCTAAGTCTGCTTTAGACATTATCCCTTTGACTTTGGAAATGTTTTGAAGGTGATAAAATGCTGATGATAATAAATTCAAGTCTGAGTCCAGGATGAGTCCTAGATTCCTAAACACTTGTGATCACCTGCTCATCTCCAAAATGTTTTTCCAGGAGTCGTTGTGCCTCTTTTAATTCAATAGTGTGTTCAAACGCTCTGATGAAGGCTTTAAAGGTCAGGGTCACCTTTAAAAACAGGAACATCTTTTCTAGGTAACTGTGACTGCTGCTGTTGTTTTACAAACCTCTCTGTTTCTGCCTTTGTTTTAGTCACAACTTGTAAAATGCTCTTGTCACATTGTTCATATGTCGTCTGTGGGGCTTGTGTTTGAGGATCCTTATTATTTGTTCTCCAACTTTGTGTCAAAGATGTGTCTCACAGTGCATTCATCAGTTCATTCTTTTACCTTCAGGTGGATCAAAGGCATTCCAGCGTAATCCAGACATTACAATCCTCAGCAACAGGTCGAAACTCTGTGTGCTCCCAAATCTGGTGTAGGTCAACACTGAAAACATGACCACATCAAACACTTCAACACTGCCTTAAAAGTGCACTCTCAAACATCATTAGTGACACACAAACAGGTTTTATTCAAATTCTATCAATATTTATTAAAAATGAACGAAATATTATTAGAATTAACATCTTCCAAAGAGAAATAAAACTCACACAATTGGCAGATGACACAGTTCTATTTTTAAAAGATAAACTTCAGGAAAAGCCATAAAACAAATCAAGAACTTCTGCTGCATCTGGTTTTATATTAAACACATCCAAATGTGAGATTCTGACTTTATATGATTGAGCGGAGAGTTCAATTTGTGGTATTTTAGTGAAAAAAGAGGTTAAATATTTAGGAATACATATCACAAAAGATGGAGCAGAAAGAGAAAAGGTGAATTTTGTCCCTAAGTTAAAAAAAACTAAACAATATTAAATGTATGTCTACAAAGAGACAGGTCCATTTGGGGAAGAAGTCTATTGACAAAAGCAGAAGGTGTGTCCAGATTTGTTTACCCTGCCTTGTCACTAGAGGTCAGTGAAGACACATGCAAAGAAATCAATCAACTATTGATAGACTTCAGATGAAAAATCAATATTAACCAGTTCCAAGTCTGTATTGTGTTTCATTGTGTCTGATCCAACGTAGTCTTTGTTTTCTGTGGAGGTTCTATTATTTTTCCAAGTCTGATTTGTTCTGATATTTTATTCCTGGATTGTTTGCTCGGACCCGCCTTGGTTTTTTCCCTGGTTCTTGTATTTTGTTTTTATACCATCGGACCAAATAAACTTTATTTTTACTCTTTGCCTGTGTCCGTGGGGTTTGCGTTGGAGTCTTCCGGTTCCTGGGCCATTGGCCATAACAACTTCATCCTTTGAACATATTACAAGAGGTTGGTGGTCTACAGTTTCTATTCCAAAGTCAATCCAGTGTTGAACATGAGCTCTAAAATGATCATCCTTCTACAGCAGGCTCTAGCATGGAAACTGTGTCAGAGCCACAGCTTCTCCTGCACAACACTCTTCTATGGAACAAGGAAGACTTTACAAAACCAAAGAAGTCATTAGAATCAACAAAATGGAAACACAATCAAATTATTTTTGTACAAGACCTTTATGAAAATCATGGAGAAATACATGAATATGAAAACTTTATTATTTCAAACAGAAATGCTGTGAGAACTTCTCTTAAAGTAGTTTATATTTAGGCCTTTGGCTACAATTTACCAAACCAATATGACATTTCATTTACTCTTGTTATATTTACAAATGTATTGAAAGTAAACAGTAAAACTGTCTTTGAATACTTTTCTTATTAATTTGTAAAAAGTATAAACGTGTGTCTGCTTTATGTTCATGTTTAATGTTGTGGACACAGGGCCATGGCGTTCCCTCGGCCCAAACCCCAGGGTCCACAGCTCCCACAGCATCTGCTCCGGACGATCGACTGTCGGCAGAGGGTCGTCATGGATACGAGGTGCTGGACGCTGACAGGTCAGAGACTACACAGACTCCATGACCTCAGGGTCAGCTCAGGAGTCCTTCAACACGAGCACAGGCTTTGTTTTAACTCCAGTATTTCAACCATAGACATATTATTATAGATGGTAACAATGATGGACTTTTCTGTTTTATTAAAGACGAGATATGGTCCAAAACAATGTGTAATACAGTCTGACAGTTGGTGGAGACATACAGTTTAACATAAAGACCTAACATCTATCTGATCTTGTTTCTCCACAGTTCCTTTGACAACAGCCAGATCTGTTCCTGCAGCTCAGATAAAACCGTGATCCTGTGGGACGTGGCCTCGGGACAAGTCACTCGTAAACTCAGAGGTCACGCAGGGGTCAGTTTCTCGACGTGATCTTCAAATGTTCACTTTTTAGTTTTGGCTTTGGTTTGATTTTGGTGTGTTTTTTTGTTGCAGAAAGTGAATTGTGTGCAGTTTAATGAAGAGGCTCCGGTGATGCTGTCCGTGAGCTTCTTTACTCATGAAGGCTTCGGATGTGTTCACACTTTTGGTTTGGTCCAAAAATGTGAACAGTGCAAAGATCAGAGGTGTTTAAACGGAATAAAACCGGGAAAACATGACAAATTGTGACACAAAAATGACCAAATCTCTCTGACTCCAAACGTGGAGCAATGAGGAGGTAAATGGTCTTAATAATGTCCAGTCAGACTGAGCCCAGTGAACAGTCTGTCAGATAGTTTTGCTCAGTTTTCCTCTGAGTTTTTCTTCAGTGGGTTTTTCTGAGACTCAGAAATGTCCCAAAATTGTCACAAAATCAAGTCACAACTGAATTGGATCACTATATCCTAAAAACAGAATGGAGAGCTCATTACCATTGTCCTTGTTGTGTCCCAGGTCCCATCACGTGTGTGTGCTTCACTCAGGACGGACAGTGCACCCTCAGCTCCAGCCTGGACTCCACCCTCCGTCTGCTGGACAAGAGCTCAGGGGAGATGCTCGGAGAGTGAGTGTCCTGTCAGATGTACAGTATTGTACCGATGTCTCCAAAACAACACATGGACCTCTAGTCCACTTTGTTTTATCATATTTAACAAATACAAACTGAGCTGTGTCCATTATTAAAGACATTCATGGGACAGGTCCCTCTAGTTAAAGTAGCACTTGTAAAATAACTTTTAGTTTAAAAATATCTCTTCTCTCTTCTGTTGATGGTCCTTAGACAGTAGATCAGTAAAATCATGTCTATGTCACTGACACAGCGCCCCCTGCTGGACACAAACCTCCTGTAACTGTCCTGTCCCGGGACGAGGACTTATCTCCAGAGATTATTGAGTGAGGCTCTACAACACAACCCATATAATAAAGAAAACAGGCCGATGCACTGGACCTACAGAGTTTGGACTAAAGACACTAAAATGACTGTTTCTGAGACAGGCTCTTTTTAAGAAACTTGACGCTGGGATAGTCTCGACTTGTAACAAATATAGCGCTGCTGACATTACAGTTGCACAGAGGGAAAGCTGCGCCCTCTGCTGGATAAAAGTTACACAGGGTTGCTTTAAAGCTTTAAAACTCTTTTTCTTCCACCGTCCACCACAACAGCACCGTGTCTGCTTTTATTTTATGAAGAAGTAAAATTAACCTTAATTAAAATACCAAGACATTACATCAAACCAAAATTTAGAGCTTAACTTAAAGATGTAGCTCTGATTTCAGAGTTAGACTGATCTCCAGTTTTCTTCAGTTTGTCCAAATAAATCTCTTCTCATTTTAAACTTTTAGAAAAAAGGACGTTGACTGAGACAAATCTGCAAAACAGTTTTGTGGTTTTGTTTTTTCTCAGATACAAGGGACACAAGATGAAGGGCTACAAGTTGGACTGCTGTCTGTCCCATAAAGACACCTCGTCCTGAGCTGCTCCGAGGACGGTCACGTTTACTTCTGGGACCTGGTGGAGGTTGGTTCAGAGTTAACAGTGTATAATCTCTGAAAACAGCCTAGTTTGACCTGTTCTTTGTGGTTGTGTGCAGGGCTCTCTGTCTCTGAAGCTGCTCGTGGGGAAAGCCGTGGGCAGTCCTGTCTTTCCACCCCTCGGAGCCCCGCCTCCTCACGGCTCTGGAGGGACGTGTGCAGCTGTGGGACAGTGAAGAGGAAACAGCAGAGGAAGACACCGACACATAGAGACACACGTCCTTTAAGGCTTCTGTAGTTCAGTGAAGTTTAAACTGAAGCAAAGAAGAATAGTCCAAATAACTTCTGAGAAGACGTCCAAAATCCACCTAAAACCTGTTCAAATCCAACTAAAACCTGTTCAAATCCAACAAAAACCTGTTCAAATCCAACAAAAACCTGGTCAAATCCAACTAAAACCTGGTCAAATCCACCTAAAACCTGTTCAAATCCAACTAAAACCTGTTCAAATCCAACTAAAACCTGGTCAAATCCACCTAAAACCTGTTCAAATCCAACTAAAACATGTTCAAATCCAACTAAAACCTGTTCAAATCCAACTAAAACCTGTTCAAATCCAACTTAAACCTGTTCAAATCCAACTAAATCCTGTTCAAATCCAACTAAAACCTGTTCAAATCCAACTAATACGTGTTCAAATCCAACTAAAACCTGTTCAAATCCAACTAAAACCTGTTCAAATCCAACTAAAACCTGTTCAAATCCAACTAAAACCTGTTCAAATCCACCTAAAACCTGTTCAAATCCAACAAAAACCTGGTCAAATCCAACTAAAACCTGGTCAAATCCAACTAAAACCTGGTCAAATCCACCTAAAACCTGGTCAAATCCAACTAAAACCTGTTCAAATCCAACTAAAACCTGGTCAAATCCAACTAAAACCTGGTCAAATCCAACTAAAACCTGGTCAAATCCACCTAAAACCTGTTCAAATCCACCTAAAACCTGTTCAAATCCAACTAAAACCTGTTCAAATCCAACTAAAACCTGTTCAAATCCACCTAAAACCTGTTCAAATCCAACAAAAACCTGGTCAAATCCAACTAAAACCTGGTCAAATCCAACTAAAACCTGGTCAAATCCACCTAAAACCTGGTCAAATCCAACTAAAACCTGTTCAAATCCAACTAAAACCTGGTCAAATCCAACTAAAACCTGGTCAAATCCAACTAAAACCTGGTCAAATCCACCTAAAACCTGTTCAAATCCACCTAAAACCTGTTCAAATCCAACTAAAACCTGTTCAAATCCAACTAAAACCTGTTCAAATCCAACTAAAACCTGTTCAAATCCAACTAAAACCTGTTCAAATCCACCTAAAACCTGTTTAAATCCAACTTAAACCTGTTCAAATCCAACTAAATCCTGTTCAAATCCAACTAAAACCTGTTCAAATCCAACTAATACGTGTTCAAATCCAACTAAAACCTGTTCAAATCCAACTAAAACCTGTTCAAATCCAACTAAAACCTGTTCAAATCCACCTAAAACCTGTTCAAATCCAACTTAAACCTGTTCAAATCCAACTAAAACCTGGTCAAGTCCAACTAAAACCTGGTCAAATCCAACTGAAAACTGGTCAAGTCCAACTAAAACCTGTTCAAATCCAACTTAAACCTGGTCAAATCCAACTAAAACCTGTTCAAATCCAACTTAAACCTGTTCAAATCCAACTAAATCCTGTTCAAATCCAACTAAAACCTGTTCAAATCCAACTAATACGTGTTCAAATCCAACTAAAACCTGTTCAAATCCAACTAAAACCTGGTCAAATCCAACTAAAACCTGTTCAAATCCACCTAAAACCTGTTCAAATCCAACTTAAACCTGTTCAAATCCAACTAAAACCTGGTCAAGTCCAAATAAAACCTGGTCAAATCCAACTGAAAACTGGTCAAGTCCAACTAAAACCTGGTCAAATCCAACTGAAAACTGGTCAAGTCCAACTAAAACCTGTTCAAATCCAACTTAAACCTGGTCAAATCCAACTAAAACCTGGTCAAGTCCAACTAAAACCTGTTCAAATCCAACTAATACGTGTTCAAATCCAACTAAAACCTGTTCAAATCCAACTAAAACCTGTTTAAATCCAACTAAAACCTGGTCAAATCCAACTAAAACCTGTTCAAATCCAACTAAACCCTGTTCAAGTCCAACTAAAACCTGTTCAAATCCAACTAAACCCTGTTCAAATCCAACTAAAACCTGTTCAAATCCAACTAAAACCTGGTCAAATCCAACTAAAACCTGGTCAAATCCAACTAAAACCTGTTCGAATCCAACTAAAACCTGTTTGAATCCAACTAAAACCTATTCAAATCCAACTAAAACATGTTCAAATCCAACTAAAACCTGTTCAAATCCAACTAAACCTGTTCAAATCCAACTAAAACCTGTTCAAGTACAACTAAAACCTGATCAAATCCAGCATAAAACCTGGTCAAATCCAACTAAAACCTGTTCAAATCCAACTAAAACCTGGTCAAATCCAACTAAATCCTGGTCAAACCCAACTAAAACCTGTTCAAACCCAACTAAAACCTGTTCAAATCCAACTAAAACCTTTTCAAATCCAACTAAAACCTGTTCAAATCCAACCAAAACTTGTTCAAATCCAACTAAACCCTGTTCAAGTCCAACTAAAACCTGTTCAAATCTAACTAAAACGTGTTCAAATCCAACTAAAACCTGGTCAAATCCAACTAAAACCTGGTCAAATCCACCTAAAACCTGGTCAAATCCAACTAAAACCTGTTTAAATCCAACTAAAACCTGTTCAAATCCAACCTAAACCTGGTCAAGTTCAACTAAAACCTGGTCAAGTCCATATTAATCAGGTGTTAATAAAAGACTGAACCAAACAAAGATTCACAATTTTCTTTTATAAAAAAAAAAAAATAAGCCTTTAATCAGACACATTTTTTCTGAGTCTAAACACAATTTGAATTTTGAAGAAGTCTCAGACTGAATCTGAATTGTTCAAGTTGAATGAATGATTTTTAAAAACTGAATTTAAAAAGTATATTTTTTAGTGTTTATTTATGTACATAGTTCAAAGGTTACATATTGTCATATACAAGTTGTCTTGTCTGCACAAACATATTTTCTTATCCCCCCACAAACCCCAGATGATGATGGCTAAACCATAGACAGTGACTAAATTATTTTTATTTATTTATTGATAGAATTTACAACTTGTTGATGACTTTCTTTCTGTCAGTGACATCTGCAGAAATATTAATTTAAATAATATTTACATATGTAAACAATATATAAGCATAAAAAGAAAAAGGAAAGTACATATAGCCATGGACTTAATCAAATGAATAAACAGGATTGGTAATTAAAATAGAAACACTATAGTAATTAGAGAACATCAATCTTTAATTGTCTTTAAGAGATTAAATGAAAAGTGGATGTTCTCAGGTTTAGCTCCGATGCATTTCTCCAACAGAGAGCTGCCGCTGAGCTCTCTACATTCTTACCACAGTTCTTTCCTGGCTTTGTTTCTTTTCTCTTTATATCCTTCAAGATTCTCAAATGAAACTGAAACAATAATAAATCCAACACTTTTGTTCATATTTTTCATGAACGGAACAATAAAGAGTAAGATTTACAAACAGTGCTCAGTGATTATAAAAAGGTAAAGCAGGTGAGAGAGGGTTTAGAGTCTCCACTGGAACAGCTTCACCTCTGTCCAGGTCAGGACTCAGCTGCTCCTGGTCCAGGTCAGGACTCAGCTGGTCCTGGTCTGGTCCTGGTCCTGGTCTGGTCCTGGTCTGGTCCTGGTTTGGTCCTGGTCTGGTCCTGGTCTGGTCCTGGTTTGGTCCTCGTCCTGGTCTGGTCTGGTCCTGGTCCTGGTCTGGTCCTGGTCCTGGTCTGGTCCTGGTCTGGTCCTGGTTTGGTCCTGGTCCTGGTCTGGTCCTGGTCCTGGTCTGGTCCTGGTCTGGTCCTGGTCTGGTCCTGGTCTGGTCCTGGTTTGGTCCTGGTCCTGGTCCTGGTCTGGTCCTGGTCCTGGTCTGGTCCTGGTCTGGTCCTGGTCTGGTCCTGGTCTGGACCTGGTCTGGTCCTGGTCTGGTCCTGGTCCTGGTCTGGTCCTGGTCTGGTCCTGGTCCTGGTCTGGTTAACTCCTGAAAAGACAAAAGAGAACAGAGTGTTTACATTTCTTCTAAAGCTGAGACAAAATGATTATATTTATTGGAGACAGTACTGGTCGAGACTCAATATTTGAGGCACAGGTTGTGCTTGTGTTTAATGCAGCGAAGACGATAAATACAAAGTTTAAATTCATGAAGCCAGAGCCGAACGACACGGACTCTGTTTAAAACCACAAACAGCTGTTGAGAAGAAACACTTTGTCATGTTTTCTGTTTGAATATGACCTTTATCACAACTATAAGCCTTCACACTGATCCAAACCCTTGGAGTGGTTCAAGAGTTAGGATCAGTGTTACTGCTCCAGATGAACCTCGTGCCACTAAAGCTGCTCCGGGACGCCTGAACTCTGGGACAGTTTGATAAAAGTGAACCTTTGGTGTGGCCCTGGTCTGTTCTGTCTGCATCAGAGGAAAGGAAAGCTCTGTGCAGTTTCTGTGGATTCAGCAGAGGTTTGTCTCCAGAGACACTTTTATAGATTTTACAGAGAATCAGACGAGGCTCTGATTGGCCTCTGTTCACTACAGCATCTACTCACCACCACAGAGTCTCCAGTCGACACTGAGGACTCTGTTGGAGTTCAAGCAGCTCCTGAACATCTGACTCCTTCAGGTCGTTATTCCACAGATGCAGTTCTCTCAGATGTGAGGGGTTGGACTTCAGAGCTGAGGCCAGAGAAGAACAGCTGGACTTTGACAAATGGCACCACTTCAATCTGAATAAAGAATAAATGTTGGAGGTTAATCCAATAATAATCAAGGCACTCAGTTATAATCACTCATTACTATCTTAAAATCTTATAATAAAACAGTAATATTTAAGCAGATAACACAAAGATATTCAAATAGTAGATTTATAAAGCTATAGATGATCTTTTAGATCATACAGTGGTAAAGACAGAAGCCTACAGCAAACGTGCAGCGTTTAGAAAGAACTGTCATTTATCTTTACACATGAACTGGTTTATAAAACACACAGTGGACTCTGGACACAGATGAAGCTTCAGACGACTCTCAGATCCACTTTTAATGTCTGTTTCTTTTAGTGTCACCTGGACGACTGTTAGTGTTTAAATTAAGAAGCACACAAGTATTTAGTCACATGTAGAGTCTCAAAGTCTGCTGACTTTCTGCAGAAACATGTCTTTCTCTGTTTTAATGGCTGAACATTAATGACTGTATTGTTTTGTCCCTGTCTCTGTGTGGCCTGTGAGGAAGAGCAGGACGTCCTGTGAACCACTGTGGAGCAGTTCCATGAAGATTAGACCTGTGTCAAACCTGTGACTGTGACAAAGAAGAACCTGGAGCAGCTTCACCTGCAGCTCCTGAAAATAAAGCTCATGTCTGCCACACCTCAGGATCTGTGTTTTATACTTCATCTTCAGAACCAGACACTTAATAGAACCAGCCACACTATATCAGCTTCTACAAGTCCTAATATTTACTGTTCATAATGGCTCTGCACTCTTTAGAAACTACACATTGTCTACATCATTTAACATGAATCTGATTTTATAATTAACTGTTGAAGGTAGTATCAACCAGGTCTTGAACACATTCAATTAGTTTTATTAATCTTTATCTATTTCTGATGTTTGTACCATTTATTAACACAACCTAACTTATGTCTTTAACTTCTGCTGAGTGTTTTAAAATGGTCTTAAATAAGAACAAGAGGATGTCATGAGTGAAAATAAGTGACCGAGACATGCATTTGTTCATTTTAATTGAGTGCAAACAGTGACATGTGAAAAGTATGGTGTAAAAATATGTTTTGTAATGTATAGTTCATTAGAAAAGCATTAGAGTAATGCACATGAATAAGTGCTGGTTATTGTCTGGTGTGTAAAAAGTCAGATGGAGTCTGGTCTTCAGCAGCACTGGTCAGGTTTGTGTGGATCACCTCCTACAGGAACAACACACAGACAAGTCAAATACAATGGCCCCAAGAATACTAACAGCTTTATTATATTGTAACAATGTCAGCAATATTCAACCTTTATTTCAGACAAAGTTGGTCCAAAACAAAAATAAAAACATTATAAAGTTAAAATAGTGTGTAGTCCATTATATGTAGTTAATATTAAGACTCTTGATGGAGTTTTCTGACTCCTCCAACCGCCTCATACATTTAGAAACTGTCAAAGTCAATACTATTAATATAGATTTAAATCAGTCTTTCATTATAGGATCATTTTATTAAAATGTAACACTGTTTTACCTTAAAACATCAATAATAAGATTTAAATCTGACTAAAGCATCATAAACTTTTCTCTCAGTTTGGTCTAAACACAAAATAGTGATGTTCAGAACAAATAAAGTACAAACACATTTAAGTCAATATTATAGAAGTGTCACTCGTCTAATCACAGTAATGTCCTGGTTTTACATCAACTACTTGTATTTTAGAAAATGATAACCACATTGTACTGTCTTCATGAACAGTTCAAATGATGCACCACATCTTTATATGAGACTTCCTCAGATCGAACATGAATCTAGAAATATTACTTAAAATACAAAATATATACTTTTCTGTCAAAGGTTTTAATTATTTAGTAAAAGCCTTAAGGTCCATTAGCATAGCTCTTAAGATAAACTCTTAATAAAGAGACAAATAAACAATTAGAAGTTTACTCACCAAATAAAGTAGAGCCATGTTTCTTGTCCGGTCTGTCAATGAAGGACACATAATACTACAGCAAAATATTCCACTGGTTTTTGTGAAAAAGACACAGCTACAACCATAGATTGTAAATAAACTTGGATGTCATGGCCATTGCTCCACATTCACTGATATTGGCCTCATCACAGAATAATAAAATGGCACATTTGTGGAGTTATCAGTTTTATACTTTCATTTCCTCGTGTGTTCTAATGTTTTCATAAAATCCTCAAAGCTCTGACGTGTCTCAGGACGAGACACAGCTCAGTTTTTCAGGAAAATACCACAGTTTGTAAAAGTCTGCCTCCATCAAACACTTTCTTCATTTACGTTTGTCCGAGACATATTTTCTTTTACATTCAGATGTAAATGAAAATATGACTTTTTAAAGTGATCTGGTTCAAAGAGAAGCTCTGGACTTTTATGGATCAAAAAAAGAGGAGAAAGTACAACACACTATTTCTGAGCTCGGTGGATTGGAAAAAGACTGACACTGATTTACTGAAGACTTTTCATTTGTTCTTTGGCCAAGCATCCCTCTCATAAACATGATACAGTGTGACTTTATGAGCTGTTTGTTCAAACCCAAGAGTCAGTGAAAAGAAGAGAAGGACCAGTGACTGACCTCAGAGTCTCCAGTCGACAGTTTGGACTTGCTAGTCCTTCACACAACTCCTTCATTCCTGAGGTTATTTGTTCGTTCAGACTCAGGTCTAGTTCTCTCAGGTGAGAGGGACTGGACTTCAGAGCCGACGACAGAACTTCACAGTCAATCTTTGAGAGTTCACAATCAGAAAGACTGTAAACACAGTAACATTAAGTCAAACATTAGAGATGTAAAGGTTCTCAGTCGTCCAGGTCACAGAACTACATTCATTCACTTTAAATTCAAAGTTTAAAACTATCTCCAGCTGCAACAGATACAAACATATTTGACTGTTTTTCATTATTGTCCCAACCTTTTCTTCTTTGTCAAAGCTCCTTACACTAAACTAAATATTAAAAACACTAAATATCTCACATCTGTTGAAAAATCAGACAAAAAGCTTCATAAAGTCTTGTAAAAATATAATTGTGACTGAAGGCCCACATTTACAGAGCTCTCAGTCTAAAACACTTCAGAGTTCAGCGGAAGGTCTTTTTGTAACATGCTGTAAACATGAAGGGATTTTTAAATGTGTTTGGATGAATGCTCCATGAGCAGGAGCCAAAGTGAGGCTTATTATTGTCCTCTCTTTTCACTCATTTCAGATTTATGCTTCATTCATTTCAGCAACATTGTGCATTTTACAAAGACACTGACAAAAACAAAAGAAAAAAGAACAAAAGACAGAGAAAGTCATCCTCTGGGAGAAAGTGTTAATTTTGTTGACAAAATCTATGCCAAAGATTTTTCATCAACAAAGGCTTTTGCCGGCGAAAACAAAACAAAAACTAAATAAAACTTCATAATGACTAAAACAGTAACTAAATAGACTGACATTTTGTCAACGAATAAAACGAGACAAAAACAACTTGTGACAAAAACCAGTCAGGAGAAGGGAATGATGAAGCGGTGCGAGTGGGATAAGTCAAGAAAGCCAATCAGAGCGCTCCTTGTTACGCGGTGGTGCCAAGAAATTAATTGGGACGACAGAGCAACAACTGGTGCAAACTGTGAAAATGAAAGGTTTTGGCGGCTGGAAGTGAGAAAAGAGACTGACCTGTGTTCTCATTTCAAGTTTGAGAACAAAGAAAACAAATTAAATGTAAATAAATGTTTGCATTTGATGTTTTTGATGCCAGTGTTTATGTAGCATAAGGAATATCCTCCTGTTCAATGCACTTTATTTAAGTTCAAAGATGGTTTGGATAGTACGTTTATTATTTTAATTATTTGGTTTTCTTGGACTGTAAAGGCCTTTTGACATTGCACATTTATTTATTTATTTATTTGATTAATTTTATTAAAAATAAGCTGTTTTTGCATCTCTTTGATACACATTGATGTCTTTTTGTTTATATTAAAATAAACAGCAAGATTTATTTTACTATTGGTGTTGTTTTTATTGATTGAAACTATATTCAATAAAAGCAGTAGTGTTGAAATAAACAGTGTGAAATATGTTTGCACATTTAAATCTCAATTCTAAAACAAATATAGTTTTATGTCTGAAACAGAAGGTCAAATTAATTACTCATTAAAAATGTTTTGATTTTAGTCGACTAAAACTAAAACAAATAAGATGACTAAAACAAGACTAAAACTAAACATTATTTCACTTAAAAGACTAAGACTAAAACTAAATTAAAATTCCTTGTCAAAATTAACACTGCTGTGAGGTTGGGGTGTAAACTTTCACAGTTTAACCCTGGGACTGTCTCACTGACCATTATTTTTGGGAGTTCCTGTTTCACAAAAAGAGAAATAAACTGTGGAGGAGAGTATTTAAATGAGACACAGCTCGATTTAAGAAGGTTTGAGACTCGGAACAAAACACTTGATGTGAATTTTGTAAAAGAAGCAGAAAAAGAAAACTCACACATCCCTGCACGATTATCTCTACATTTGTGGAGTTATCAGTTTTATACTTTCATTTCCTCGTGTGTTGTTCTAATGCTTTCATAAAATCCTCAAAGCTCTGGCGTGTCTCAGGGCGAGACACAGCTCAGTTTTCAGGAAAATACCACAGTTTGTAAAAGTCAAAGTCTGCCTCCATCAAACACTTTCTTCATTTACGTTTGTCCAAGACACAGTTTCTTTTAAATTCAGATGTAAATGAAAATATGACTTTTAAAGTGATCTGGTTCAAAGAGAAGCTCTGGACTTTTATGGATCAAAAAAGAGGAGAAAGTACAACACACTATTTCTGAGCTCGGTGGATTGGAAAAAGACTGACACTGATTTACTGAAGACTTTTCATTTGTTCTTTGGCCAAGCATCCTCTCATAAACATGATACAGTGTGACTTTATGAGCTGTTTGTTCAAACCCAAGAGTCAGTGAAAGAAGAAGAAGGACCAGTGACTGACCTCAGAGTCTCCAGTCGACAGTTTGGACTCGCTAGTCCTTCACACAACTCCTTCATTCCTGAGGTTATTTGTTCGTTCAAACCCAGGTGTAGTTCTCTCAGGTGAGAGGGACTGGACTTCAGAGCCCGGGACAGAACTTCACAGTCAATCTTTGAGAGTCCACATTTATAAAGACTGTAAACACAGTAACATTAAGTCAAACATTAGAGATGTAAGGTTCTCAGTCGTCCAGGTCACAGAACTACATTTATTCACTTTAAATTCAAAGTTTAAAACTATCTCCAGCTGCAACAGATACAAACATATTTGATTGTTTTTCATTATTGTCCCAACCTTTTCTTCTTTGTCAAAGCTCCTTACACTAAACTAAATATTAAAAACACTAAATATCTCACATCTGTTGAAAAATCAGACAAATAGCTTCATAAAGTCTTGTAAAAATATAATCTTGACTGAAGGCCCACATTTACAGAGCTCTCAGTCTAAAACACTTCAGAGTTCAGCAGAAGGTCCTTTTGTAACATGCTGTAAACATGAAGGGATTTTTAAATGTGTTTGGATGAATGCTCCATGAGCAGGAGCCAAAGTGAGGCTTATTACTGTCCTCTTTTCACTCATTTCAGATTTATGCTTCATTCATTTCAGCAACATTGTGCATTTTACAAAGACACTGACAAAAACAAAAGAAAAAAGAACAAAAGAAAGAAAGTCATCCTCTGGGAGAAAGTGTTAATTTTGTTGACAAAATCTATGCCAAAGATTTTTCATCAACAAAGGCTTTTTATGACGAAAACAAAACAAAAACTAAAAAAAACTTCATAATGACTAAAACAGTAACTAAATAGACTGACATTTTGTCAACATAAGACGAGACAAAAACAACTTGTGACAAAACCAGTCAGGAGAAGGGAATGATGAAGTGGTAGGCGGATAAGTCAAGAAAGCCAATCAGAGCGCTCCTTGTTACGCAGTGGTGCCAAGAAATTAATTGGGGACGACAGAGCAACAACTGGTGCAAACTGTGAAAATGAAAGGTTTTGGCGGCTGGAAGTGAGAGAAAGAGACTGACCTGTGTTCTCATTTCAAGTTTGAGAACAAAGAAAACAAATTAAATGTAAATAAATGTTTGCATTTGATGTTTTTGATGCCAGTGTTTATGTAGCATAAGGAATATCCTCCTGTTCAATGCACTTTATTTAAGTTCAAAGATGGTTTTATATAGTGCGTTTATTATTTTAATTATTTGGTTTTCTTGACTGTAAAGGCCTTTTGACATTTGCACATTTACCGTATTTTTACCATAAGCCCTGGTTTTTAGAGAAAAATAGGAAAAAATATTCTGAACCAAATAGTGTAATAAAATATTTAATAATGTATAACAGAATAATATTTGAATTATATGACTGGAGTGAAGGCATGACTGCTGTGTACTGTAACAGCCTACTACATGCTATCCTCCAATAGCATACGGCGGTGACACAGTACAGCAGCATTGCGTTTGCACAAATCGGCCGTAAGGAAGGTGAGGAGGACTGCTGCCGCTCTGCCACTCGGTAAGGCAAGGCGACACGGGGTGGGGTGTCGCTGCCACTCTGCCAGTATCTCAGTGGACTACTGAGAAGCCTGGACACGGGCAGGATGATGCAGTTTCAGGGACACGGAAGGTGGGACCGCTGCCGCTTGCACTCGGACCATGAGACGAGTTGCAAAGCGGTCAATCCTCTGCGCTCTGAGCGGGTCCACGCGCACGTAATATGGATTCTGACCATAACATTTTCCTCCACTGGTGAAGAAAAAGTCGTCTTATGGTCCGAAAAAACTATTTATTTATTTAATTTTATTAAAAATAAGCTGTTTTGCATCTCTTTGATACACATTGATGTGTTTTGTTTATATTAAAATAGACAGCAAGATTTTTTTACTATTGGTGTTGTTTTTCATTGATTGAAACTATATTCAATAAAAGCAGTGTTGAAATAAACAGTGTGAAATATGTTTGCACATTTAAATCTCAATTCTAAAACAAATATAGTTTTATGTCCAGAAGGTCAAATTAATTACTCATTAAAAATGTTTTGATTTTAGTGACTAAAACTAAAACAAATAAGATGACTAAAACAAGACTAAAACTAAACATTATTTCACTTAAAGACTAAGACTAAAACTAAATTAAAATTCCTTGTCAAAATTAACACTGCTGTGAGGTTGGGGTGTAAACTTTCACAGTGTAACCCTGGGACTGTCTCACTGACCATTATTTTTGGGAGTTCTGTTTCACAAAAAGAGAAATAAACTGTGGAGGAGAGTATTTAAATGAGACACAGCTCGATTTAAGAAGGTTTGAGACTCGGAACAAAACACTTGATGTGAACTTTGTAAGAAGCAGAAAAACTTCGCACATCCCTGCACGATTATCTCTACATTTGTGGAGTTATCAGTTTTATACTTTCATTTCCTCGTGTGTTGTTCTAATGTTTTCATAAAATCCTCAAAGCTCTGACGTGTCTCAGGACGAGACACAGCTCAGTTTTTCAGGAAAATACAACAGTTTGTAAAAGTCCAAAGTCTGCCTCCATCAAACACTTTCTTCATTTACGTTTGTCCAAGACACATTTTCTTTTACATTCAGATGTAAATGAAAATATGACTTTTTAAAGTGATCTGGTTCAAAGAGAAGCTCTGGACTTTTATGGCTCAAAAAAAGAGGAGAAAGTACAACACACTATTTCTGAGCTCGGTGGATTGGAAAAAGACTGACACTGATTTACTGAAGACTTTTCATTTGTTCTTTGGCCAAGCATCCCTCTCATAAACATGATACAGTGTGACTTTATGAGCTGTTTGTTCAAACCCAAGAGTCAGTGAAAAGAAGAGAAAGACCAGTGACTGACCTCAGAGTCTCCAGTCGACAGTTTGGACTCGCTAGTCCTTCACACAACTCCTTCATTCCAGAGGTTATTTGTTTGTTCCCACTCAGGTCTAGTTCTCTCAGGTGAGAGGGACTGGACTTCAGAGCCGACGACAGAGCTTCACAGTCAATCTTTGAGAGTCCACAACCACAAAGTCTGTAAACACAGTAACATTAAGTCAAACATTAGAGATGTAAAGGTTCTCAGTCGTCCAGGTCACAGAACTACATTTATTCACTTTAAATTCAAAGTTTAAAACTATCTCCAGCTGCAACAGATACAAACATATTTGACTGTTTTTCATTATTGTCCCAACATTTTCTTCTTTGTCAAAGCTCCTTACACTAAACTAAATATTAAAAACACTAAATATCGCACATCTGTTGAAAAATCAGACAGCTTCATAAAGTCTTGTAAAATATAATCTTGACTGAAGGCCCACATTTACAGAGCTCTCAGTCTAAAACACTTCAGAGTTCAGCAGAAGGTCCTTTTGTAACATGCTGTAAACATGAAGGATTTTTAAATGTGTTTGGATGAATGCTCCATGAGCAGGAGCCAAAGTAAGGCTTATTACTGTCCTCTCTTTTCACTCATTTCAGATTTATGCTTCATTCATTTCAGCAACATTGTGCATTTTACAAAGACACTGACAAAAACAAAGAAAAAGAACAAGTGACAGAGAAAGTCATCCTCTGGGAGAAAGTGTTAATTGTGTTGACAAAATCTATGCCAAAGATTTTTCATCAACAAAGGCTTTTGCTAAAACAAAACAAAACTAATAAAAAAACTTCATAATTGTCAGGATTCATGTTTGTTTAAGTAGTCTGTCTGTTTTGTTTGATGTTATGGTTCTTTAAGTATCTTAGTGGGTTTCATTATTTATTCTGATTTCTAGTTTGGGTTATGTTTCTGATTGTTGTTTTAGCTTGTATTAGAGTTTGGGTTTATTTGTGAAATGTCTTGACCCTGTCTGTGTATGTTTATTGACTTCCTGCCTTGTGTCTTTCCCTCCTGTGTGATTGCATGCTCCGCCCTGATGTGTTTCACCTGTCCCTTGTTGTCTGTGTCTATTAATACCTGTGTTCCTCTACTCTGTGCCTCGTCTTTTCCCTTACCGTGAGTTTGTTTGTGTTTCCCAGTGTCTTATCTTTCGTAGTCTGTGTTTTTGTGGAGGTTTTATTGTTTTCCTTAGTCTGGTTTTGCTTGCCTTGTATTCCTGGATTATTCTGCTCGACCCTAGCCTTGGTTGTTTCCTGTTCCTTGGACTTTGTTTTGTATCTGTGGGACCAATAAACTTTATTTTAACTCTTTGCCTGTGTCTGTGGGGTTTTGCATTGAGTCTTCGGTTCCTGGGCCATTGGCCATGACAGTACAACCTGGCCATTACTGAGACTCAAACCCATGGCAATCTGTTGAACCTCCTGCTGAAGGTGAGTCACTCTTGTTCCTGAACCTTCGTGCCTCCTGAGCCTTCGTGCCTCCTGAGCCTCGTGCCTCCTGAGTCTCGTGCCTCCTGAGTCTGCCTGCCTCCTGAGTCTGCGTGCCTCCTGGGCCACCTAGAGACTTCTCAGCGCCTACCTGGGCCACCTGAGACTTCTCAGCGCCTACCTGGGCCACCTGAAGACTTCTCATCGCCTACCTGGGCCACCTGAGACTTCTCAGCGCCTACCTGGGCCACCTGAAGACTTCTCAGCGCCTACCTGGGCCACCTAGAAGACTTCTCAGCGCCTACCTGGGCCACCTAAAGACTTCTCAGTGCCTACCTGGGCCACCTAGAAGACTTCTCAGCGCCTACCTGGGCCACCTAGAAGACTTCTCAGCGCCTACCTGGGCCACCTAGACTTCAAGGAGACTCTGCATTCTACGCCTGGATCCCTCGCCTGGATCCCCACGCCTGGGTTTCTCGCCTGGGTTCCTCGCCTGGGTTCCTCGTGCCTCCGCGCCTCATCATCCCCAGCATCTCCGTGTGGCCAGCCCCAGCATTTCCGTTTGGCCAGCCCCAGCATCTCCGTGTGGCCATCCCAGCATATTTGACTGTTTTTCCGTGTGGCCATCCCCAGCCTATTTGACTGTTTTCCGTGTGGCCATCCCAGCATATTTGACTGTTTTCCGTGTGGCCATCCCCAGCTTTCCTGTTCTGGTCAGCCCGAGCTCATCCGTCTGGTCCTTCCCGTCTCAGATTTTTCACTTTCCGATTCCCTCTCCTGTGTCCGCCTTTTGGTTACCTTTCCTTTGTCAGCCGTCGGTTTCTTTTCCGTGTCAGCCCGTCCGGTTCTTTGTGTCAGCCCGTCCAGTTCTTTGTGTCAGCCCCGTCCAGTTCCTTTGTGTCAGGTCCAGTTTTTGTGTCAGCCCGTCCAGTTCCTTTCCGTGTCAGCCCGTCAGTTTTTTGTGTTAGCCCGTCCGGTTTTGTGTCAGATGTTTTTTCCTTTGTCAGCCTTCACTGGTCCTTTTGTCATTCTTTCCTCGCCCGGTCCTTTTGTCATTCTTTCCTTCGCCCGGTCCTTTTGGTCATTTTTCTCGCTAGGTCCTTTTGTCATTTTCTCGCCTGGTCCTGAGTTCTTTGTTTCCCTGCCTGGTCCTGAGTTCTTTGTTTCCCTGCCTGGTCCTGAGTCTTTGTTTCCGTGCCTGGTCCTGAGTTTTTGTTTCCCGCTTGGTCCTGAGTTCTTTGTTTTCCTGCCTGGTCCTGAGTTCTTTGTTTCCCTGCCTGGTCCTGAGTTCTTTGTTTCCTTGCCTGGTCCTGAGTTCTTTGTTTCCCTGCCTGGTCCTGAGTTCTTTGTTTCCTTGCCTGGTCCTGAGTTCTTTGTTTCCTTGCCTGGTCCTGAGTTCTGCCCCTGCCTGAGTTCTGCCCCTGCCTGATCTTGAGTCCTGAGTCCTGCCTGCCTGGTACTGAGTCCTGCCCCTGCCTGGTCCTGAGTCCTGCTCCTGCCTGGTCCTGAGTCCTGCCCCTGCCTGATCCTGAGTCCTGCCCGTCTGAGCGTGTCTAAGTATCCTGGGTGCCCCATGTCTGGTCTGTCTGTCCCGCACACCTGTTTCAGTGCCTGTCCCAGCACCGCCTTTCTAGCGCCTCGTCCGGCCGACCAGTTTGAGAGCGGACCACGCCTCTGTTGTCCCCAGCGGTGCCGAAGTTGAGGCCGGACCCGGCATATGTTATTCCTCGGCGCCGTCTGGCGAATAGTTTCAACGGATCCGACGCCTCATTTCAAGCGCCCGTCCGAGACCAGTTATGAAGCTCTGTTCTCTTTGAGCCCCGTTCAATATGTGTCCTGTGCCACTGTCTAATTGTCTTGTTTCTCCTTGGACCCCTCCTCCCAGGTTATGTCAATGGTTTGTTTTTGGTTAGAGGATTAGGCCGCCCGGTTATTGGCCTTTAGGGGTACTGTCATGATTCATGTTTGTTTAAGTAGTCTGTCTGTTTTGTTTGATGTTATGGTTCTTTTAAGTATCTTAGTGGGTTTCATTATTTATTCTGATTTCTAGTTTGGGTTATGTTTCTGATTGTTGTTTTAGCTTGTATTAGAGTTTGGGTTTTATTTGTAAATGTCTTGACCTGTCTGTGTATGTTTATTGACTTCCTGCCTTGTGTCTTTCCCTCCTGTGTGATTGCATGCTCCGCTGATGTGTTTCACCTGTCCCTTGTTGTCTGTGTCTATTAATACCTGTGTGTTCCTCTACTCTGTGCCAGAACGTCTTTCCCTTACCGTGAGTTTGTTTTGTGTTTCCCAGTGTCTTATCTTTCGTAGTCTGTGTTTTCTGTGGAGGTTTTATTGTTTTCCTTAGTCTGGTTTAGGGTTATTGCTTGCCTTGTATTCCTGGATTATTCTGCTCGGACCCTAGCCTTGGTTGTTTCCTGTTCCTTGGACTTTGTTTTGTATCTGTGGGACCAATAAACTTTATTTTAACTCTTTGCCTGTGTCTGTGGGTTTTGCATTGAGTCTTGTTTGGGCCATTGGCCATGACAATAATGACTAAAACAGTAACTAAATAGATTGACATTTTGTCACTTATAAAGACTAAGACTAAAACAACTTGTGATAAAACCAGTCAGAGAAAATGATGAAGTGGTGAGGTGGATAAGTCAAGAAAGCCAATCAGACCTTGTTGGGTGGTGCCAAGAAATTAATTGGAGACGACAGAGCAACAACTGGTGCAAACTGTGAAAATGAAAGGTTTTGGCAGTGAGAGAAAGAGACCTGTGTTCTCATTTCAAGTTTGAGAACAAAGAAAACAAATTAAATGTAAATAAATGTTTACATTTGATGTTTTTGATGCCAGTGTTTATGTAGCATAAGGAATATCCTCCTGTTCAATGCACTTTATTTAAGTTCAAAGATGGTTTAGATAGTACGTTTATTATTTTAATTATTTGGTTTTCTTGGGCTGTAAAGGCCTTTTGACGCGTTGCACATTTATTGTTTTCTTTAATTAAAATTACGCTGTAAATGTGTATTTTGCATCTCTTTTATACACATTGATGTCTTTTAGTTTAAATTAAAATAGACAGCAATTTTTTTACTATTGGTGTTGTTTTTCATTGTTTTAAACTATTTTCAATAAAAGCAGTAGTCAGGGTATCTGTAGGTTTCTGAGATTTAGATTTAAGACTTTTAACACTTTTTAATACCATCTAAAATTTAAATCAAGACCAATTTCATAGCAAAAAATTTGCAAACAGCAAACAAAGCCACTAATTACGATTGTTAACAAAAGTCCAAGGACATAACGAACCCGCTGCAAATGTGTCATTTGTTAGCTGTTTCCGCCTATTTTGTTCTGTGACAAAGACGTAACGTTACATTATTTTAAATTGAAAATAAAATGTTCTTTACGTTGTCGGTTCATTTTAAGACCTTTGAAAGATTTAATGCTAATTATGGCCTTATTTTTACATTATGGAATTTAATACCTTTTTAGACTTTTTAAAGATCTGCAGATACCCTGAGTATTGTTGAAATAAACAGTGTGAAATATGTTTGCACATTTAAATCTCAATTCTAAAACAAATATAGTTTTATGTCTGAAACAGAAGGTCAAATTAATTACTCATTAAAAATGTTTTGATTTTAGTCGACTAAAACTAAAACAAATAAGATGACTAAAACAAGACTAAAACTAAACATTATTTCACTTAAAAGACTAAGACTAAAACTAAATTAAAATTCCTTGTCAAAATTAACACTGCTGTGAGGTTGGGGTGTAAACTTTCACAGTTTAACCCTGGGACTGTCTCACTGACCATTATTTTTGGGAGTTCCTGTTTCACAAAAAAAGAGAAATAAACTCTGGAGGAGAGTATTTAAATGAGGCACAGCTCGATTTAAGAAGGTTTGAGACTCGAACAAAACACTTGATGTGAACTTTGTAAAGAAGCAGAAAAAGAAAACTCACACATCCCCTGCACGATTATCTCTACATTTGTGGAGTTATCAGTTTTATACTTTCATTTCCTCGTGTGTTGTTCTAATGCTTTCATAAAATCCTCAAAGCTCTGTCGTGTCTCAGGACGAGACACAGCTTTTCAGGAAAATACCACAGTTTGTAAAAGTCCAAAGTCTGCCTCCATCAAACACTTTCTTCATTTACATTTGTCCAAGACACATTTTCTTTTACATTCAGATGTAAATGAAAATATGACTTTTTAAAGTGATCTGGTTCAAAGAGAAGCTCTGGACTTTTATGGATCAAAAAAGAGGGGAAAGTACAACACACTATTTCTGAGCTCGGTGGATTGGAAAAAGACTGACACTGATTTACTGAAGACTTTTCATTTGTTCTTTGGCCAAGCATCCCTCTCATAAACATGATACAGTGTGACTTTATGAGCTGTTTGTTCAAACCCAAGAGTCAGTGAAAAGAAGAGAAGGACCAGTGACTGACCTCAGAGTCTCCAGTCGACAGTTTGGACTCGCTAGTCCTTCACACAACTCCTTCATTCCTGAGGTTAGTTGTTTGTTCCAACTCAGGTCTAGTTTTCTCAGAGAGGGACTGGACTTCAGAGCCGACGACAGAACTTCACAGTCAATCTTTGAGAGTCCACAATAAGAAAGTCTGTAAACACAGTAACATTAAGTCAAACATTAGAGATGTAAAGGTTCTCAGTCGTCCAGGTCACACAACTACATTTATTCACTTTAAATTCAAAGTTTAAAACTATCTCCTGCTGCAACAGATACAAACATTTGACTGTTTTTCATTATTGTCCCAACCTTTTCTTCTTTGTCAAAGCTCCTTACACTAAACTAAATATTAAAAACACTAAATATCTCACATCTGTTGAAAAATCAGGCAAAAAGCTTCATAAAGTCTTGTAAAAATATAATTGTGACTGAAGGCCCACATTTACAGAGCTCTCAGTCTAAAACACTTCAGAGTTCAGCAGAAGGTCCTTTTGTATGAAGGTAATTTTGTGTATTTTTAAACAAAGCTTTTTTTTACACCAAATTTACATAACTGGACTTTTTGCATCGAAATATGATAAAAAATTTTATTGTATAATAAATCTGTAGTAAAATACAGCGTCTAAAAATTCAGTGTACAAAAATTCAATGTTTAAAACGTGTGGAACTTACTTCCGTAAATAAGGCCTGAGCAATCAATCCTGACTCATATCATACTACATCCAGCCAATCCAAGCTGACAGTCACGTGGACGCGAGTCTTTCAATTCCGCTAAAAGCAAGCTGACCGCTCACCATGGCGCCCAGTAGCTCGTCGGTAAGTTTTAAATGACTGTTACTGTTCTGTTCGTTCTAAGTCACGAGGAGGACTTTTACAGTAATATAATACTAAGCTCTAAGCCTCGCTGCCGTAGAAGACGTAGCTGTGGCACCATAGACATTATAATGGTTGAGGGTAGCACAGCTAGCGTTAGCAATAGTCAACGAAACTTTCCCATCATTCCAATAAGAAACCCATCCCAAACAGTGAAATTAACGATAACTTAACTCAACCTATCAACTATAGTGATCGTTTTTATTTAATTGATAAATGTTGTGTTTATGTTTTCTCTGCATTTTTAACAGGCTAGTAAGGGTGAAATTATACAATCTGTAAGGCACCTGCTTTCAGTACTCACTTCAGAGAGTAACTGTACAGCGTCTTTGGGGTTAGTGTGTAATTTGGCATATTTTATAATAAATCCACAAGTACCATTGATGTGAACAAAGGCGTGAGGGTGCCACTGCCCTTCAGCCAGAAAGGCCATCTGTGCAGATGGAAATGACCAGGTCATTTTATAGTTATACATGATGTATTTTATGGACACAAATATGTTAAAATGTTATCTTATTAGTGCTATAAATGCTTTTGATCTGACACATGCTGATATGAAAAAAATAAAAGGATTATATCAATAATTATTGTTCCTTTACTATCCATAGATCCTTTCCAGGCATTTTTGTGAAGGGCAGAGGGAAAAGGCGCCTTTCTACAACCCCCCTTCTACCTCAAAAGAAAATGAAACCCTCAAGTGTGTTTTATCTCCTTGATAAGCAGTATGAAAAGAGCCCCAATGAGCAGGAGGAACACCTTCATTTAAGAGCTGGATTGGGCCAAAGAACCTTTCAATTGGATGAGAGCACAACCCATCAAGAGGTATTTATAGATTGTAAAAAGTATACCTTTTTATATCAGAGGTACTGAAGAACAAATTATTTAAGATTGACACTTTATTTTAGTTTTGTCCATTAGGCTGTGTGTAAGTGCTACTTTAGGATTTTAACATTTAATTGAAACGTACCCATGTTTTTGCTTGTAGTTATGTGACAACTTAAAGGAGGTATTTCGCAAACTGGCAGCAATCACTGGTGGATGGTTAATTTATAAATCTTCAGGTAGGCTATCTTATAAAGAGTGAACTTTGACTTTGTGTTAGGATGGCTAACTAGTGCTTTGATTTTAACTGATTTTGACTTTGCTTTTTTATAGGAGGGTGGGGTACAAGAAAACTTAATCTTGTGACCCCTGATGATACTGGCTACACAGGGAAGATATTAAAAGCTGCAAGTCGAGGGGCAAGATGTCTTTTTATAGCCCCAGTCCAAAAAGAACTTTGTACTAATCCCTTATCACTAACTGATGAAGCGTTCAGCAGCATGCCTAAAGCCACATGTCACACATGTGGTGTAGCAGTTCCTCTGCAGCTGCTGAAAGAGCACATCAAGTCTTGTGCTGATGTTGAAATCCTCAGTGATGACCTGAGCAATGTACATGATGCTGAAACAAGTGAGTATATGAACTTTGACTTTTTATGTAAAAAAAAAAAAAAACTTAAATTGTTTTGTAATTTTAATAGCACATATGCAGCAGTGTCCAGTGTGCACAAAAATATTTCCTGATGACTTTATTGAGGAACACGCCTCATTGTGTGGGGAGAGGTATCAAATTGCACATTTGTTTCCACTATTGACAAAAGATGTCCTACTCCGTGTTTTATAGATGATACAAGGGTAATGTAAAATGTTTGTGAGTAGTGCAGAAAATGAGGTGATGAGTGTTGTCAGTGAGGAAGCATCAGCAGTACCAGGACCTTCCCGAACTTGTAACTCAGGTACAGATGGTGGGTGCTCCTTAGGGAAAGTGGTAGTATAGGAAAATGAAGAGTTAATTTCTATTGATTGACAGGCGCTTTGAGTGCCCGCTAGGTGGAAAAGTGCTAAATAAATACAATTCATCATCATCTGTTATTATCCTTGATAATAGTTTAACAACTTGTTTTGTTTTCTTTTCAGACTGGTTAACTGTCACAGATCCAACTAAGGCCTTATCTCTGTATGCAAAACATTTTCTCTGTATCCATGAGATGGACACTCCTTTGCATCTTACTAAGGACATTAGAAAAAGTTCTACTGAACAGGACATGGCACTTATTTCTTTTACAAGCGACCCAATGTGAAATGGGCAAGTCCTCTAAGGTGCACTCTTGAAGGTACTTAATGTTATGAAGTTGTTGTCACTGTAATTCAGATATTTTCTTTGCCTTCAATCTGAAAAATACCTTTATCCTCCAGGAGACCCAGCTGTTGGAGAGGGTGTTACTCGTTACTTTTTCTCTCAAATCATGCAAAAGTTGAAGTCTGGATTTTGCATCAACTTTGGTTTGTATAATATGAGTAGCAACCTTTGCATGTTTTTATTCACTTTACAAGTATCTTGTTTTGGTTTATTCAAAAGGTTTTGAATAGGCTTGGATTCTCAAATGCTGGTTTCAAATCATTAAGACCTGACTAAAAAAACTTGGAATGGGTATTATTTATTCATATGCATAATCTATTCAAGTTTATTTTGTTTTCTTTGGGTTTCCTTAAAGCAGAACTCGGTAAGATTCCCTACAGCTTCCTTCAGTGAATCACACAGTTATACACAGTAAATACTCCTACAGCTCAATATTTTCGGAAAAGGTTTTCTCCATCTTTTGGCTTCGCCATGGCTGATGATGAAATAAAGTGTATTTAGTGCCAAGCGCTACAAGAGGTCGTTATATTGAATTACTGTAAGGCAATTTGTTTTGTCACTCTGAAACTGTGCATGAGCCCAGACTTGTGTCGGGTCTGTGAAAGTGCTGTTTTCGGTATAGATGCTCCAGAGGGGTTTGGTGCGTGCTTCAAACACTCCGCTACAACTCAATTAACCATCGTAAGAACTGTTTATGAAGTTAAAAATGTTACTTAGTTCTGCTTTATTTCCTGTTTTTATACTTTTTTTATACTGATTTCATTTGTTTGTTGCTATTTTGAGGCTGTGTTGATGCTCTTACTGAGTTTAACTAAAAACTTTATTTGTTACACAGCCAACTCCAGCATGACTAGTTTTTTTGAAGGGGAGCCCGGCCATTTAGTTCCTCAACCTCTCACTTTCTTGTGGAAAGTGATTTGTTCATTGTGGCAGGAAGAATGATTGGGCATTCCTTTCTTCACGGTGGGCCACGCCTTTCTGGACTCAGCCCTGCTGTAGTTCATGTCCTTCTTGGCGGAGTCCTGAAACTGCAACTGTGACATTGGCGGACTGTCCTGACCTGGACATCAGAGAAACCATCTCCCTTGTATGTAAAGAAAATTAATAGTTTTTCCTTTCAGGGCCTGTATGTGGCTTTATGAATATTTTCAGTTTTAGTTTTACCATGATGCTAAGTGATTTGGACCCAAGAAGAGTGCAAAAAAACACTAAATGCATGCCATTTACCATAATTTGATTTTGACCCATGTAAACTTTATCTTTCATTGATACATTTTGACCACCTTAAATTCATTACCTTGTATTTTAATTTGTATCTAAGCTTGAAGGACGATCAAATCTCTCAACTAAAGAGAAAAAAAGTGTCCAGGACCTGGCCTACGCCTGGGACCTTCCCTCGCTCACAGAGAACAACAGGAGATGGCTTTTTGAGAAGCTCTTAATACATGCTGTATGAAAAACATTTATCTCACCTGTTTTCAGTGAATGCTTTAGATTAAGGAATGATGTACCTTCTAACTTTATGTACAGGTAATTGGCCGTGTGACTCGACAGATAAAGCAGCTGAGACGAGGTCTTAAAGAAACCCCAACATGGAATGTTCTAACTCAACGTCCCTGACACCATAACCTTCTTTTTCCAAAAGAGGAACATAACACAATAAGTCGAAAGGTAACTATTTCTTAATAGGGATATATATTTTCATTCAAGATTACCTCTATAAGATTTTGACATAAATATTTAGGGTTCTTTTTTAGTGTTTATTTTCACTTTAATAACAAAAATATTAGTCCAATCTACCTGCTGTATTCAACACACATTCACCCTTTATGTGGAAGTTAGTTTAGTTCCCACGTCTCCCTCTGACAGCAGTTTACTGTTTCTTCTTAGCTTACATGGGGATGTTTTGAGTGTGTGTTTTAGTAAAATGAGTCTATAGATCACATATTCAGTGTAAGATTGTCATGTACTTCCTCCAACCATGAATGTTTTAATTCCAATTGAATAGGAAAATGCCATGCCAGTGACATTTAATGATAAAAACTACCTGTCTGTAAGAATGTTTAAGTAAGATTTATTAAGGCTTTCTTTTCTCTGTTTTTCTCCAACAGTTACTCCTGCAGTGCATCACCTGGCCATGTGAAGATGAGGATGAGGACTGTTCAAGTGAGGCCAAACACCGTGTCTTAGGCTTTCTTCGACAGTTCATTGCTAATGGTAATCTTTATCAGTGGATAGTCAGGACCATATGAAAGCAAAGTTCTGATTTTTGTCATTTACATTGTCTGCAGTCTGCTTTGCCTCCTATTTCTTCTAGGTCCAGTGCCTGAACCACCGGATCTGTCTTTGGTTTCCGGCCAGCATCATGAATTATCGGGCGGTGTTCTGCAAGCATCAGGCCTTGTCGCTTCCACCTCACAGACCATATGACTGCGCCATCGACCTCCCTCCCGGAATGCTCCTCTACCCAGCAATGGCTGCCCGTCTCTATACCTCTCAGGCGGAGAGATAATACATTTTGAAGTGTATGGAGAATACATCCAGGAGTCATTGGCAGCTGGGACTGTCCCGACACTGTTCATCTCCGTAGGTGCAGGGTTTTTGCCTCGTTACTGACAAAAATAGACAAAAGTCGCTGAGACCCTCAGCTAAATCGAATAAATGTAATGTAAATGTAGAACTTTATTAAAATGATTCTCAGTAAAATAGACGTACTACAGAAGCACCAGCCCAGCCTCCTCTGAAGCAGAGTATTCCTTCAGCTCAAACACATCCACACCTTCTTCACTAAACTTGACAGTAAGATGAAGGCCAGAGCTGACCACTAGGGCAGGGGACAGTCCACCTTTAGACACGTCCTGAACTCAGAATATCTGTGGATCTGCTCCACCAGAGAAGAGTCATTCAGTTCATTCAGACAGATGTAACAGGATTAATACTTCTCTCTGCAGACACATCCTCCTCATATTCTTCTTGATGTACTCCGACTGTTTCCTGATAGAATGGAGATCTCAGACCAGTCTTTGTCAGCAGACCCTGTAGAATAAGGCTGTGATTGTGACGAGTGAAAGACCAATCAGACCCTGTCAGTTACTCTGATTGGTACAGTGAAAGACCCAGGAGAAATCGGAGGAACAAGTCCAGATGTCCATTTGGACTCTGTAATGGCCCTGTCCACAGCTGTTTGGTGAAGAAGTATTACATTTGTAGCACTCTGGATTTGTCTGAGAGCAGGTTTATCCAGTGTTGATGAAGATCTGATGGACGTGAAGAGCAGCCAGAAACTCCTGGACACTCAGATGGACAAAGCAGTAGACTTTGTCCTGAACTTAAGCAGACCTGGCTCTCTAAAGACCTGTGTAGACACTCCAGAGTAAACTGAGGCTGCTAAGTGTGCCGAGGCCACACTCGCTCAGGTCTGACTAGTAGAAGATCAGGTTTCCTTTCTGCAGCTGCTCAAAGGCCAGTTTTCCCAGAAGCTCCACCATCTCCTGGTCTCTGGACTCCAGTGTGGAAGCTGTCTCAGAGCCTTCTTTATACTTGACGTTCTATGACTTTGGCCTGAACAGAGGAAGTGGATGTAAACATCTGAGTCAGGGTCTAGGCAGCTCTCTCTCTCTCTGGTTTTCAACACCACTCATCCGCTTGTGGCAGTGATCCAGCAGAAGACTGGTATGTGGCACATGATGTGCGGAAGGGCGACTGATGTGGGAGAGGATTGTGTGGGCCTTGTTTCTGAACCTCTTCCTAAGTACTGCTTCTTACTTATCGCTTCAGGGTCCAAGAACATCAAGCCAGGCGCTTTATCCAGAGTCTGATTGGCCGCGCTCGGAGGTGCTGTGGTTATCCAGAGGCGGCGGAGGGAAGCAGGGTCCCCTGATGAGGTTTACCAGCAGCACATCCACTGAGCTGGACTCTGTGGCGAAGATCAGGGCCTTGGTGTTGGTGACATCCCAGATCCTGGACGGGCCGACTCGCCAGACCGTCAAAGATGAAGACCACCTGGAAGTCTTGCACTAAAGATGCAGACACGCCTCACTTTGCCATCCGGGTGTTGAACAAGTTGCACCAAACTGAACTGTCTCTCTTTCAGCACATTGAGTGCTCTGAAATGGAGCAGGAACAACAGCTGTATGTCCTGGTTGGCCTGTCCAGCCCAGTCAGACTGAACTTCTGAGTGAGCACTGTTTTCCCGATGCCAGCCATTACCCATTCAGTCAGCACTTGGTCTGATGTGGTCCATCTGTGTCAGGGCTGGGCCTATAAAAATGTGTTCACATGTGATGGCTGTCTCTGGTCTGCCTGGTTTTCCTGGAGGCTCACTTTGATCTGTCTGACCTCATGTTCTGGTTGACCTCTGAGATCCTCCCTCTGTGATGTAGAGCTCTGTTAGCCAGACGGGTTCAGAAGGGTGGGGTTTCCGACAGTGATCCACCTCAAACACACACTGGAAACTTCTGTACGGTATGGGAAATCAAGGTTAGTTCTCCTCTGAATAACTCCCCAGAGTAACTTCCTGAATGAAGACAACAGATAAAGGTTCCATGAGTCTCAGAGAATATAAAATGACTGTGAGCCTCTTGTTAAATGTGTTAAATGGTCCTACTGCTCCACAGGCGCTCAGCCAGCTCCCTTCTGCTTCATCCTCTTCAGGAAGTTGTTATGTGGTATCAGAAAAGCCTCACTGCTGCTCCTCTGCTCTTCAGTTCCTCATCCTTCAGATGCTCTAAGCATTCTGGGTAATCTGTGCTCAGAACCTTGTGGAGCTTCTTCAGCTCCTTATGACAAAAGTGCAGATGTTCTCCTCCAGAAGCTGAGCAGATACATTAAGCCAACACAAATGCAGTCAGTGTTCAGATCTGTGTAAAACAGAAGTTCTCATTCATTTATACATTTCCGAAACTTTAGTGAATGACAGACTATAAATATGGAGCACCACGGTGTCTGATGTTGATCACTGATGATCAACCCTGCTGCTTCACTCTGTGGATGAGGACTGAAGACTGATTATTTCCTCTGTTTCAGTGACACACTCCTGACTCTCTGTTGTAAAGTCTGTACTATTGATAGACTCTGGAAGGTCTGGATCTCTGAATGTTCTCCTGTCCTCAGACTAATTTGTAATCTACTTTATTGTTTTAAAGGTCGATCATCCAGCTTGACCGTCGGCAGCTCCTGAAGGACTCACAGCTGGAGCCAGGTTCCCTTCAAGACAAACATTTACGTTTTGAAAATAAATCCAGTCTTTTCACTGACAGTGAACATTTTATTGTGTTTGTCTGATTCTAAGGATGTGGAGGTCACAGACCTGTAATTTGAATTATTCTACAAATATCCGAGGACGAGATGGGAGCCGCCCATGGCGTCCACTTACAGAAGGAGATTGTCTGGGCCCAGAGCAGGTCTGTGGATCATGGACTCAGTGCACAGTGTTAAAGGACTTGCCACTGGCACCAGCCTCAGGAGAGCCTCCTCTGAAGCAGAGTATTTCTTCAGCTCAAACACATCCAGAGCTTTTTCTGATGAAAGTAAGATGAAGGCCAGAGCTGACCACTGAGCAGTAGACAGTCTGACTTCAGACAGACGCCCTGAACTCAGGTACAGTTGGATCTCCTCCACCAGAGAACGATCATTCAGTTCATTCAGACAGTGGAACAGGTTAATGCTTCTCTCTGCAGACACATCCTCACTCATCTTCTTCTTAATGTACTCAGCTGTTTCCTGATTGGTCTGTGAACTACTTCCTGTCTGTGTCAGCAGACCCTGTAGAAGACTCTGATTGGTCAACAGTGAAAGACCCAAGAGGAAGCGGAGAAACAAATCCAGGTGTCCATTTGGACTCTGTAAGGCCTGGTCCACAGCTGTTTGGTAGAAGTGTGTTGATTTCTTGCCAAAAATCATTGACATTGAGAATGTTGGTTGTTTTTCTGAGAGCAGGTTGAACCCAGTGTTGATGAAGGTCTGATGGACGTGAAGAGCAGCCAGAAACTCCTGGACACTCAGATGGACAAAGCAGTAGACCTTGTCCTGGTACAGACCTGGCTCCTCTAAAGACCTGTGTGAACACTCCAGAGTACACTGAGGCTGCTGTGGTGTCGAGGCCACACTCGCTCAGGTCTGACTCGTAGAAGATCAGGTTTCCTTTCTGCAGCTGCTCAAAGGCCAGTTTTCCCAGAGACTCCACCATCTTTCTGGTCTCTGGACTCCAGTGTGGGTCTGTCTCAGATCCTTCTTTATACTTGACGTTCTTGACTTTGGCCTGAACCACCAGGAAGTGGATGTACATCTGAGTCAGGGTCTTGGGCAGCTCTCCTCTCTCTCTGGTTTTCAACACATGCTCCAGGACTGTGGCAGTGATCCAGCAGAAGACTGGTATGTGGCACATGATGTGGAGGCTTCGGGACGTCCTGATGTGGGAGATGATGGTGTCGGCCTTGTCTCTGAACCTCTTCCTGAAGTACTGCTCTTCTGTGGGTCGGTGAACCCTCGACCTCTGTCACAACGGCGACACACTCAGCTGGGATCTGATTGGCCGCGGTCGTGTGGTTATCCAGAGGAGAGGGAGGAGGGTCCCCTGATGAGGTTTACCAGCAGCACATCCACTGAGCTGGACTCTGTGGCGCCAGTCAGGGCCTTGGTTTTGGTGAAGTTCAGAGGAAGTCTGCACTCGCCCAGACCGTCAAAGATGAAGACCACCTGGAGGTCTTCAAAGATGCAGAGTCCTGCTTCTTTGGTTTCACTAAAGAAGTGTTGAACAAGTTGCACCAAACTGAACTGTCTCTCTTCAGCACATTGAGTGCTCTGAAAGTGAACGGGAACAGCAGCTGTATGTCCTGGTTGGCTTTGCCTTCAGCCCAGTCCAGACTGAACTTCTGAGTGAGCACTGTTTTCCGATGCCAGCCACTCCCTTTGTCAGCACTGTTCTGATTGGTCCATCTGTGTCAGCTGGGCCTTTAAAGATGTCTTCACATGTGATGGCTGTCTCTGGTCTGCCTGGTTTCCTGGAGGCTGTTTCGATCTGTCTGACCTCATGTTCCTGGTTGACCTCTGAAGCCCTCTCCTCTGTGATGTAGAGCTCTGTGTAGATCTGGTTCAGAAGGGTGGGGTTTCCTGCTTTAGTGATGCCCTCAAACACACACTGAAACTTCTGCTGCAGGTTAGACTTCAGTTTACTCTGACAAACTCCAGAAACCCTTCCTGAATGAAGACAACAGATAAAGCCATGAGTCTCAGAGAATATAAAATGACTGTGAGCCTCTTGTTAAATGTGTTAAATGGTCCTACTGCTCCACAGACGCTCAGCCAGCTCCTTCTGCTTCATCCTCTTCAGGAAGTTCAGTGTGATCTTCAGAAAATCCTCACTGCTGCTCCTCTGCTCTTCATCCTCATCCTTCAGATGCTCTAAGCATTCTGGGTAATCTGTGCTCAGAACCTTGTGGAGCTTCTTCAGCTCCTTCTTGACAAAAGTGCAGATGTTCTCCTCCAGAAGCTGAGCAGATACATTATAAACAACACAAATGCAGTCAGTGTTCAGATCTGTGTAAAACAAGTTCTCATTCATTTAAACATTTCCAAACTTTAGTGAATGACAGACCATAAATATGGAGTCCAGCTGTGTCTGATGTTTATCGCTGATGACCTCTGACCCCTGCTGCTTCACTCTGTGGATAAGGACACAACAAAGACTCTGATTATTTCTCTGTTTCAGTGACACACTCCTGACTCTCTGTTGTAAAGTCTGTACTATTGATAGTCTCTGTGAGGTCTGGATTATTAATGTTCTCTATTATTCTATAACGTTTTCTTCAAGATGACCTGGATGACTGAGAACCTTCACTGACCTTTGAAAACTGCTTAGATTATGTTTTTATTATTATTATTATTATTATTATTATTATTATTATTATTATTATTATTATTATTATTATTATTATTATTACATTATGTTTTTAATTCTTCTGGATCTTCTTTTATTCTTTAACAAACTTCCTGTGAGGTCAGACAATAAAAGGACAGTCCTTTCTCTTTGAGGTGGAGGTGGACTGCAGACTCATAAAGGATAACTACACTCTTCTCTTTTGTCCCTGGTTCCTGTCTGTTTGGTTTCGTGTCCTTTTAGTTTTGTTGAATGTCCATCTGGGGATCCACAGTCTCTCAGAGCTTCATGAATGTGTTGTTCTTCTTTCTCTTTTCCTTCTGAGGCTAAAGCATGCTGGGTAAATTGTGGAAAATGTGTGACTCCAGAGCCACAGAGCTGTTATCTGAATTATTATACACATACTTTTAACAATAAATGACAGATATTGTTTTATAGACTCCACCCAAATCTAAAGAGACACAAGTGGGATCCAGCTCTGAACCTGCATTTGAACCTGCTTTACAAAACAGAACTCCAACCATTATCCTGACGTTACTCAAGGATCTGTGATGAATATATGAATTCATTCTAATAAAAACTTTCAAAGTCTATTCAAGGACATTTTCTAAAGACTTGTTGAGCCTCCAGTTTGTAATGACTCTGTTGTTTGTGTGAAACCAAAGGAAGAGAATGGTTCATATCGACCAGTCTCCTCATTAAACTTGGACCACAAACTGTAGTTGTTCTTCTAAAGTATTCTGACGATGACTTACTGTGGACCACCTTCTGTTTTAAACTCAATCAGTCGATCCATGGAGCGATCACTTTTAAAGGAGACTTGTCTGGGCCCAGGAGCAGGTCTGTGGATAAAGATGGTGCAGTGGTTTTAGTGCTGAGCTAAAGAAAATAAAGAGGTATATTAAATGTCCAACTCCAGATAGAATAAAACACTTGCTCACTGCTCACACTGTCTATTATTTATTTCATTTAGACATAGTCCAGCCTTATACTGACTGGTACGTTTTAAAGCCTACATCACAAAAGAACACTAAATGGTAAACACTGAGTGCTTAAGATGGATGTTATGTATAGTTTTGTTGAAGCCAGTAATAAGTTTCCTCTGATGCCACAGATCCTCTCTCCCTCTGCTCCTCTGCTCTCTCACTCAGTCTTTCTGCACAAAGTCTCAGGCTTTTGCTGGAAATGGCTCAATTCTGACTCAAGCAGAACACATGTTTTATTCATGTAGGCACTAGATTTGATATTCAATATGATAAATGTGTCTGTCTTATTAAACTCATGCTTGTGTCTGACTGTAGGCCTCAGTCTGAAGAACAAGATGACACATAATGTATTGGACTAGAATCAGAAAATGAGTGACGTGATTAAAAAGCTGTCATTACACTGTGTGCCTCGGGAGATGCTTGAGTTCTGAAGAACTGTGAGACAGTGTGGCTTTTAGATCCAGACACGGAGGGGTCTCTGGAGCTGCTTGTGTTAAATCAACTCTCTGCCCAGAGACCCACCCTCCTCTGACACTGGCCCCAAAACTGACCCTATTAAACCATCGACGGCAGCGAGTATTACCCAATCAGAGGCAGAACAGGACGAGTCTTCACAGAATGTGGGAGGGACCATTTCTGTTGGATGGTGCAATAAAGAACACTTGGAAATATTGATTGAAAACAGTGTATGTGTTACAAAAAGACAGATGAATACAAACAAGCACATGAATAAGATGTAGTGTTGTCTGTAGCGGCCTCCCAAGTAAACCTTGAAGCCGCGTGAGGGTCAGTGGTGGGTCCTGGTGGTGCGAAAGATTGTGGCGCTTGTAGAATATAAGTAAGAACGCTGAGCTCCAACATGCATTTGGTAGGGTTATTGTTCATGAGATAATTACAGTTCAGCAGAAAAATGAGGCTTAAACCAGATGCATAAACAGATAAGTATTAGATGAGATGAACTCCAGCGTTTGAACAGGCGTTTGCGGTCAACAAAATTGCGGCTACCCGTCCCCTGACTCTCCACAACCTAACCTCTCAAAGTGCACACCTTTACAGACCTACGTGCACGTGCATGCGCTCCCGTGAGCTCCGCCCCTCAGCACCAGACCAACACCCGCACACACAAACACAGTGTCCATAAGGCATAATAATAGGACCAATGGGCGGATAACATCCATTTTTATTTACAATCTATGGCTTGGTCCCATACTTTTTTCACTATATGTTACACCATTGGGACAAATCATCAGAAGTTATGGAGTAAATTTCCACTGTTATGCCGATGATACACAGCTGTATCTACCAATAAAAGTGAATAATACTACTGACATCAAGCGCCTAGAGGCCTGCCTCGTTTCAATTAAAACATGGATGTCTCAAAACTTCCTCCATTTGAACTCGGATAAAACAGAGCTCTTGTTAGTTGGTCCTGCCAGTCATCGGCACAAGTTCAACAATCTTACTGTCTCGATCAACAACTGTGTGTTGGAGCACGGCAACACTGTGAGGAACCTTGGTGTCATTTTTGACTCCACACTATCTCTGCAGCAGCACATTAGTGAGGTCACTAAACTTTCTTTGTCGTTGTATAGCTTTGTGTTCTGTTCAAAATAAACTTCACTCAATCAACAGCTGTAATTGTCAGATTTGGCGACTTATGTTCTCCTGCCTTTGTTCAGACCACAAACAGATTAGAGTGAGTCTAAAATGAAAATGCTAGGATAAGAACAAAAATCTTCTCCTTTAAATTAATCAGTCTGAATAAATGTTGGTTAAACAGACGCTGAAATCTGCAAAAGCTCCTCTAGAGCAGTCTGGGGTAATTTCTGGATTTTTAATTTTCTTTTTCTGATTATAATTTGGAAAAGGCTTTTTAAGTTGAAATCTGTGAAAGTAAAAGTTGATATATTGTTTTGGGGTTACTTAGAGTTTTGGGTTAAGGTGGTCCTTGGTCTAAACAGATTTGAGAAACACTGAGTGACAGATGTCCGTCTTAGACCAGTTTACTTCTGGTCCGCTGTGGCCCAACTTCATGTCACTTCAGTCAAAGGGCGTTGAGCAGACTGTTTTAATATCTACAACTGGCCCAGAGACTTTATGGACTTGTTCTCAATGGAAAGTGTGAGGCCACTCCTCAGAGAACAGTGTAGCACACAGACTGATGAAATATCATGGTCCCACAGAAAACTGAATAATATACATCTAATATAAAAGATCTAAATGTTTAAATGTGATTACATCCTTTGTCCTTGTTTTGTCAATATATAAAATTAAATATACACTTGAGATTATTGAAATAAATAATGATATGAATAATAAATTGAAGATTGGAAACTGGAGTTTTTAAAAATAAATTATGTTAGTGCATCACTTACACCCGACTCTGTGGAGCTCCAGGTTCATTACTGAACAATGGAGGGCGGTCCTTGGACCAGTCACTCTTCAGAGACACACAGCTGGACACTGGAGACACTGCTCTCTGTTTGTGACACTCATCTCTAAAACAACAGGATTTATTGTACAGTGAGTGTTAATAAGCAGCAGTGAGCACTTCCTCTGACTCTGTTCTGTTCAGAAAACACACACTTTACAGTTTCCTTCAGACACAATATTCAGTTAATGCAGTGGCTCCATGAATGTGTCCTGTGCTGTTTCAGGTGAACCACAGTGTTCTTAAATCAAACACAAACAGCTGATGATGCTACTCACTGTGTTGGAGCGGGCCCTGGCTCGCTGCTGCCATCTGGAGGTTCCTTCATGAACACACCTCTCTCTTTATAATGGCTCTGTGAAGACTGGGCCTCCTCTTCTCCACACTCACATTATTCATGTTCTGTCTCAGTCTGAAAGGTGAACGAGTCAAACACAGTGAGCTCTGATCATTTTAATAAAGCACCTTATGAATAATTATCACATGGAGCTGGAGCCAGATGTTTCTAATGTGATTGATTATTGGCTTTATTTCATGTTAATGTTTAGATGTTGGTCTTAAACCTCTCCAGATGGGCCTCTGCCTTTATTCAGGAGAACTGTTCATATTTGGGCCTGTGAAGGCCTCTGGGTAAAGTCTCCACAGTCCTCCATAATCTGTTCTGATCTGAAGCTTTCTCACCTCATTTTAGCCTTTTCTGCCCAAAACAAACTGGTTCATTATTTACTGTAGAATTCTGAACTTTGTTTATGGGACCGACACGTTTTCCTTTAAAATCTAGACAAACTCTCCAAATGTGACAAAAGTGTTCAGGCTGCTGTTGAATACAGACAACACACTTTAAAACCAACTCATTAAGAATATGATCATCTATAGGATTTATTCTAAACTAAATGCTACATACTCTACAGTTAAAGAGTTTGTATTATGAGGTGTGTATTAGAAATAAACCAGTGTTGAGTTAAACACTGGCTTTGAAACAGGAGAATGTCCTTAAACTGTTAAAGATGTTTTATCAAACAAATAAAGCCTCTCTATAAAATCTGTGTTTATCTCAGAGTCTTTGCTGTAAACATCCGGGGTTTAAGTCTCGGTAAAAGGCCCATGATTCACAAACAGTTCTGTTCTGAGGCAACACTAAACAAGAGGAAGTAACTCAGTGGAAATACAGCGCAGTAAAAGTCAGCAGCTGTCTGTCCTCTGCTCTCTGTAACAGTCCACACTGAGACAACAGCTTTAATCAAGTCAAAGAACACTAATGTCACACTCACCTCCTCACACCACGACACAGCAAAATGGAGGCTTTCTAATACTTTCACTTTCGTTTGAGTCACGTGATAGCAGCCTTTTTTGTCGGGGGCGGAGCCTGTGGAGACTGAGTTAATGGCTGGACCAATCAGGAGTAGATACGGCCCTTTATGACGTCGGACCCTGGAAAACTACGCGGATTAACATTTTTTCAGTTTTTCAATAATTTCTGATATTGAAGTTTTAATGTCCTTTTGACTTATATTACACAGAAAAAGGAAAAAAAGTTAAGTAGTTAAGCTGCTGCTAATGGCTCTGTGTTTTAAACGTTTCAGTTTGTAATCATGTTATCACATAAAAGGAGCTTATAGGTCTTATAATAACGTTTTTGAGCAGCTGCTTGTTGTTTATTATCAACGTTAACGCTCTCAGTGTGTTTTTCCTGCATTAGCTCTGTTACAGTCATTGACAGCTTCTGCTCTTGTGTCCAGCTGCTGTCGCTGGTGGAGAACAGGATAATGCTTTATTAGAATTAGACCAACTGTGGAGACATTTTACAGAAATAATAAAGCCAATACAATAAACATTTAAAAACTAAGAGGATATTAATCACAGTAAAGGATATTACAAAGTGTAAATAGAGAATAAAAGTGTGGCACACAGTAACACATACACAGACTGTTGCACTCAGTGGTTTTGTTTATGAAGTGAAGATTTAAACTTACAACTTCAGATTTCTTTGGTACAAGTTCTCAGATCGACCTCAGATCGCAGTCTACACACGCAACATTTCTACTTTCATCGTAAACAGGCAGGTCCTGGACAAAGGAAACTTAGATTAAAATCCCCAAAGAATAAATATCAAAAGCCAAGGAAGACAACAAACTGTTCCAGGCCTTGACAAATAGTGTAGTTTTAAAAGCCTTGGACTTTCTGCAGATTTCCCTGTAACATGTATAAAACACTTGGTCGGCTGCAGCCCTGGAGAAGAGAAAATATCACTGTTTTAACTTTATATTTGACTGAAAACAAAATAATACTTCCTTCTTCCTCAAACATATGTGGCTCTGTGGTAAATATTAGGGTCAGACTAAATATTTGACAAATAAAGGCTTAATTCAAATCCTTTAATGTAATAAATAAGTCACCAGATTATAATAAAAGTAAATGTTTCTTTACTTAAGACAATAATCAGTGACAAACATTTAAAAGAGACTTAAGTTCATGTTTCTGTTTCTAAAATATAAAGTAACTCTAAGTTTCCTTTAAGACAATTAGGAGTGAATAATAAATAAAATATTAAATTAAGTATTCATTAGTAACATGTTTTTAAAGAACATGTAATATGATGAAAATTCATGTTTTATATGATTTATTATTTTGTTTAAATGATTGTATCGAGAGGTGTTTCAATGATTCCACTTCCTTCACTGTTCCTCTTTGTTCTCTTTGTGATTGGTCAGTTGTTGCAGTCGGTCAAGGTTTTAGTGATGAAGGAAGAAGAGGAACAGGAAAAAGACGAGGAACGAAGCAGTGAGAGACCAACGTTTAGTACGAGCTGGGACTAACAGGAGGCAGAAAACTCCTCGTCCTGCTTCAATACAACTGTCAAACTAAACATTATAAAACCTTCTGAACAGTAACTGACCAAGTTACAAACTCTATTGTTCTTCTGCCAAAAGTAAAAAAACATTTCTACAATAGGTCTTAAAACAGTTCCATCTTTTACAGTCTTTATTTCTGTTTTTAGAACCTTATTGTTTTTAATACAAAACGTCTTCTCGACACGTCCCCACAGGTCAATCATTTCTATGGATCAAAGAGTCTCTGAGTCTGTCCATCTGTCCATTCTTCTTTTCTGAAGAGTCACCATTTGTGAATAACAGAGGATATGAGCCGTTTGTTACCAATGATCCAAACTCCAGCTGCTCTTAGTGCTCCTCTGTCATGTGACGAGCCTGATGAGCTGCCTTTTCATATTTTACAAGAAGAACAGCAACGTGGAGAGTGTGAGGAATAATGAGAGGACTCGTCTTTCGTTAGATTTGTGTCAAGCGTCCCTCGATTCTGAGTAAACTATCCTCATCAATGAATGGGTTGAACTTTTTTAGACGACTCTGATTCGACAGTGGTTGCTTTGTTTGTATGTCCCTGAACTCATCTCTAACACTTTGTGCTGTACAGTGGAAATAATAAGCTTTGTAGCTTCAGAGAGTTCATCAGTAAAGCTGGTCTGATTAAAACTCTTCCAGCCTCTACATCTTGTCTGGACTGATGTTTTCTTAAATGATGCTGCTACACGTTTTAATCTAACCTAGTTTTTAATGCCCTGATAATCTGATAAACATTTGGTCTTATTTTTGCCTGCCTCAGGAGAGTAAGATGTCTAAACTGGACTGTGTCAGAAATGACGGGCCGTGAAACCAGTTTGTGTGTGAGATTGTTTTCTGTAGAAATGTAATGGCTCTGAGCAGGTTGTGTGCACTTCCTGATTCAAGTCACGTGATTAGCTACATAAGTGTAAAACCTCTTGGTGGTGTTGTGTGTTTAGTCAAGAACAATTTTAGTGTCTGTGAAAAATCTACTTATATGTCCCTCTGATCTGGGATCAGTTCATACACCTCCACAGCCAAAACAGTAGCACACAACTCTGACCTCGGGACAGTGGGAGCTGGTCGTGGGGCGACTTTAGACTTGTTCACTACTTGTTGTTTTACTGCTGGCCTGATCAGACTCATTGTTGATAGATGTGTTCTCTTGAATGTTGTGCTGCACTGATGTCCTTTACTGCTGTCCTCGCTGTGAGAGGGCTTCCTTTCCTTTGTAATATATAATGTAAAGAATACTCACGGACAAATACTGTCCCAGGACACAATGTTTAAGATTATACACGACACACAGAACACACAACACAAGTGGTTTCCCTTTTGTCTCTGTTTTTCTTTCCCCTGAGTTAAAATTTTATCTTCGTGACTCTATTTGAGTTGTTCTTGTCTTTCACACGAGCGTCCCGAGCAGGAAGGAGAGGCCAGCTCCTGAAGCTAACCCCAGGACGAGGAAGAAGGACACGAGAGAACCGGACGTTTCAGTCTTTACTTTGATGAAGTTATATTTTACAGTATTTTGTCAGAATTGATTTTTCTATTCTTCATTTATTTATAATTAATACATTTAGTGATATTCAAGACTATTTACTTTGTAGATTCTCACTAAAGGCATCAAAACTATGAATGAACACTTATTGAATTAGTAAAGAAATTACAGCAAAGAAAAAAGTGTGAAATAACTCCAAACATGTTTTATATTTTAGATTCCTCAAAGTAACAGTCTTTGCTTTGTCGACAGAGCTGCAAACCCTTGGGCCTCTCTCAGTGAGCTTCAGGATGGAGTCACTTAAAATGGTGTTTCCAGGTTAAAAGTGGAAACACAATGTTGTGTTTGTGTCTTATTTAAAAGTAAAAACATGGAGGATTAGGGAACATAGATTTAAGGCTAAAATGAATGCTAGCCTTTATAAAAACACATCATTAGACTTTATAAGAAATGCACGTTGGGCGGAGACAAAAAGTGTTGGAGGAAGAGAGTGGACGAGCACGTCAGGACCAGAGTTTCAATTGTTGTTTGGTGATTTTACTCATAAATATGTCCTGGATTGGAACGGTTTAACATCAAAAGGCTTTTGAACAAACTTAATGACATTGTTGTGGGTGGTTTTGTCTTGTATAAATATTTAAATGAGGATGAATGTGCAGCACTGATAAAGCTCCTGGATTGTAAAGACTCTGATGAAAGTCTTGGAGATATAAGAGGCTTATATCAGTGACCAGACTCCCGCTCAGAGCCACTGTTTCATGGAGTTGTTATGTAAGCACCAAAACTGTTCTGAGGACGAGACCCACACACATTTGTTTTTAGACTGCTGTCACTCAAAAGAAATGTGGACCAAACTAAACGGACTTGGACTCACTTTTAATGTAAACTTCTGCTCTGTTCTGTTTGGACTCATGGAGGAAAGGTTCACACCAAACAGTTCAAACTCATTCAACTCATCATCGCAGTCTCCACAGTTAAAATATGGAAAACAAGGACAAAAGTCACCATTAAACAAACATTCATCAACAGCTGCTATTTTTTTCACAAAAGACAAACAAACAATAAAACTACTTTCACCATGTCCTACATTGAACTCAGTAACTGTAACCATTTTCTTGCATTTCTTATTCTGTTGTATTTTCAGAAAATAGACGCAGAGTCCATCTGAAAAGCTCCAGTGACACCATCCCAGAACAGAGCAGTGTGACTCTGAGCTGTGAAGTCGAGGCTTTAAAGGAACTTATGAATGGTTCAGACTAAAGTCAGCCTCGGACTCTCAGAGGGAAACAATGAAAGAAAACTCAGCTGGTGTCAGTGTCTCAAATAGAGGTGTCTACTCCTGCAGAGGATGGACCAACACATCGTCACAGAATCAACTAATACTGTCACTGTTTTACAAACTGATGAGTACACTTGTGTTTTTAAAGATAGATCTGAAAGAAAAATAAAAGTCAAAGCAACAGAAAGTGAACAGTTAAGAAAAAATATATATTATAACACATTCAATTTATTTATTATATCTTTATTTATTATATTCTTTCTTTAACCTGGTGATATCCTCATTGAGATCAAAAATCTCTTTTCCAAGAGTGACCTGGCCAAGACGACAGCATTACACACAGTTTGTGACAAATACAAGAATTATCAAACACACAAAGAACAATATTTACTCTCAATAGTTACAAAAGAGTTTAAAAACAGTTACATTTACCAAGCTCCTTGAGTTCACGCTTCTTTAGGATAGATTTAAATTCTCCTAAAGTAACAAGTTCAGATGGATTGAAGTCCTTTTGCAGGTCAGTCCATGCACAGGGGGCAGCCACTGAAATACTGCCTTACCCAACTCCGTTTATTAAATCTGAAATCAAGCACTTGTAATCAGTCGGTGTGTAGAACAGTTTATTTTACTGCTGTTATTTAGACTGTTTTGTTTCTCAAACTAAAGAAAAGAAATAGACACAACACTGTGGAGCAGAGAGACCACACTGGAAGAACTGAGTGAGTCTGGACAACTATTCATTTTCATATTTATGACTTAGATTTCTTTTTTCTTTAATACACTCAAATAAAATGTCTTGATTTAGTTATTTTTTGTAACAACATGTGTTTGATTAAAGTGAGAAGAAAGTGGACACAGCTGCTTCTCTAAAAGTGATTTATTTAAACTGATCTGTTTCTTTTGGTTTCATAATGTGATGCAGAGAAAAGCAAAGGCCACAGTGACTGGTGACACAGAGGTTCAGTCTGGAGGCACACTGACTCTGAGCTGCTCTCTTATATTAGTGTTTTGCAGATGTTGAGTCCCCAGTGTCTCTCACAGTGAGTCCTGACACATCACAGCACCTCACGTCTGACAAAGTCTCACTGAGCTGTCAATCCAACTCCACTAATGGAGAGTGGACACTCAAAGGCTTTTCTCGAACGGCCTTTTCTTACCACAATGTACTTCCTACTGGACAGATACATCTAAATGTGACTTTTCCCAAAAGAGAAAACTAATGCAGTGTTTTGGTGTGAGTCTGGATCAGGAGAACTGAGCAATGCCCTCAACATGACTTTTTCATTTCATTTTTCATAGAATAGATGAATACAGCCATCCTCTTCTTTTTATTGCTGTGATAATGTAATAGTCCAAGTGTGACTTTTCACAGGTGATGTTGTCCTTGTGAGTCCTGTTCATCCTGTGACTGAGGACCACCTGTTTCTCTCGGCTGTAAACTCAACACATCTACTGCTCTTTCTTCTGTCCTTTTCTATAAAAATGGAAAACTAATCCAAAATGGAACCCAAAGTGAGTTCAACATCTCTGCAGTGTCCAAGTCTGACGAGGGTTTTTATAAATGTGAGGACAAGAACAAGGCCCAAGATCTCCACACATTTGGACTTCTCCAGAGAGTTGGATCTCACTCAAATGTGAGAATTATCTTTTTAATTCAAAATAGAAACACAAAGTTGGAGGTTTGAAGGTGTATTTATAAAGCACTGCTACAATGTGAGTTGTAAATATTAACATGAGATAAATTCTTGCAGCAAAGGAACATAGCTCTTCATTTCCTGTCATGTTGATCATTGGACTTATCTGTGCAATAGTTGGATTAATTCTGCTGCTGCTTCTGTGACGCTGCACAAAGTCAAAAGATAAGACTATATCAGACACAAACACTGTATTTGTTTCTGATACAAATGCCTTTAATATTATAATTCACTATTGATTTGTCTTTGTTTGTTACAGTTTTGTACTTAAGGTCTGTGAGAACCAATCAGAGCTCTGCTGAAGATCACATGACCAGCAACAATTACAACTCTCGTCCTATTGGTCATTCTCAGCTTGACGACTTCCTCTAAGGCAAGAAGAAGGAGTTTTATTTTGAAGAAAACCAAACTGTCTGTAATCAAAAGTCCAAATCCAGAAAAAGGACAAGAGTTCACACAAAGTCTGTTCACAATGAAAGTGTCACTATGGCTTCTTTTTCTTTTGCACTAAAGCAGTAAAAAACACTGTCCACTGTGAATGAAATGAAATGTTTTTTTTACAGATGCCACAGATTCTGTGCTGGAGCTCAAAAACATCAAAAGGTGAGTCTCTTGTTTCTTTCATTTGATACATTGACAGGTCACTTCTTTTTGACTCCAAC